>JAQBSW010000943.1:0-140000 GCA_029291075.1 Eudiplozoon nipponicum
CTTATTGAGAACTCATCACGTGCTGGCCAGAATCTGTTGCAGACATTGCTCCAACCGGGGCATGTCTGCTTTGGAATCTGGTGCTCTAACCACTGAGCCACTATGTGTGTAGTGTGCGGAAGGGTGGCTCAAATGTTAGAGCACCAGTTTCCGAAGTAGACGTGACAAGGTTGCCTAGCGACAAACGCAAACAACATTCAGTTACTTTTACATGTCCTATATACGACAACTTGATTTATCTAGCCCGACAATATCACACCATCGCAACTATTAAAAACTCATTTGTGAAATTAAAAATGATAATGGTGAAACCTAGTGATTTCAATTAAATAACAAGTCAGAGCAAATGATTTCCAACATTTAATTAGTTCCTCATCCAGAGATTTATGGGATAAACGTAAAACATAATTATCATAATAAACAAGTATCATATAATCCTAACCACCAACGGAGCACTTTAATCTACTATGCCCAATTGGGAGATTATCTACGCCGAAACAGTATATTTTCAGTATTGTCCGAAAAAAGAAATAAATCTCTGCAATTAAAAATTAATGAGATTGTAACACGCGGCTCCGCGTTATAACCCAACGATGCCAAATTAACTAACTCTGTTTTACACTGAATTTCTCTTAACTGTGATTTTACAAACAATCTCTGTTACTTGAAGGAATGGCGTTGTTGCGATACTGAATTAAATGAAATTACCTGATCTGCGTTTTGACTAACGCAGCTTTCATTGTTCCAGTAATTCTCTATTTTTTCATAATATTTCGATCTACATTACCGCAGATCTTCATCAGATGCATTTCACACTTGCTTCATTTGTTTCGTGAAATGCATCTGATGAAGATCTATGGTAATGTAGATCGAAATATTATGAAAAAAGAAAATTACTGGAACAATAACGTTAGTCAAACACATAAATCAAATGACTCTGTTAATTTCAAGCATTTATAAGTGAGATTTTTTGAACTGCAATTTTATTTGTAATTGTAGGGTTGATTATTAGAAATATACACAACCCACGCGATTCCATGGAACATGCGGTGGATTGTGTGTCACAGTGGATTTAGCTAAAACAGTTGGATTATTCGCAGTTTATACAATTGATTTACTGTTCGCATCTTATTATATGTAGTCTAATTTCAGAGTACAATGAATTATTATCATTAAATAATTTAAAACCATAACAAACAGTGGATTAATTATTTGTGAAGTTTTTTTACTTGAAGTTTTTACACGATTTTAATCTATTTATCATCAGTGACAACTTTAACCAGTGACTTCATTTAAATCATCATTTTTTTTCAATCGGTTACATGTATTAACCACAATTCAGACATTTGTGAAAGAATAATTGCTTGTGTATAATGATGACATACTTGTCAGTCATCCTCTTGACCTTGTATGGTCCTTTATAAAATGGTGTCAGGCAGTTCTTCCTATTTTCATTAGTTATATACATATGCAAAGCTGATTTTAGATCAGAAGACACATAGCATTTGCTTTTTGCTTCTCTAGTCTTGGTCGGAGCTAAACGACACCTCTTATCTCTAAGTGCTCCTACGAACCAATCTACTGAACTAGAAGCCTAATCAAGACTACTTGGAGTTTCTATTAGAAGATCTCCAGGCAACCTTAATGGTTCTCCATAAACCAGTTCTGCTATTGAAGTAACTAATTGTGCCCTATATCTGTTGCGCATGGCGAGTAGTACTATAGGAAGATCGTGTATCCAGCTTGTTCCACTAGTACACCTTAATGCAGCTTTCAGTTCACGATGTATCCTTTCTACCATCCCATTCGCTCGTGGTTTATACGCGCTAGTATGTATTATAGGGTTTCCCATGATGTTGAGGGATCTTTCGAAAAGCTCTGACATAAATTGACTAACGCGATCACTAGTGACCTTTTCCGGAACACCATAACGCGATATCCAATTATGTAGAAACGCGAAAAAGACTTCTTGCGCTATCATGTCTTTTAAAATCGCCACTTCAAATTGACGACTAAATCTATCCTCCATGGTTAGCAAGTATTTGTTCCCATTAACTTCAGGCATTTCAACAATTTCTATGTGTACGTGTCTGAACCGTCCAATTGGTATCCCAATATTCTTTATCTCGGTTCTGGTATGTCTCCACACCTTACACGTTTGACACTTGGCACAGGATCTTACCCATACCCGTATGTCTTTAGAAATGTGCGGCCATACATATCTGTCGTTGATCAATCGGACGATGGCTTTAATGGATGGATGTCCCATGTCATGTAACACTTGGATAATCTTGGCCCGTAACTCCAACGGCACATATGGTCGTGGTTGACTTCTGGACGTTTCGCATAACAACCACTTGCCACTTATGAGCTTACGAACATATCCTGGTCTTTTGGACAATACTAATGTAAAGGGATCCGATCCTTGCGCTTCATCGATTTGACTAACAAAATCGTGCATTGATTCATCTAAATTTTTCAATGTACCTTGAAATATCAGTTCGACATCAGCTTCATTCGGTCGGCTAAGTGCATCTGCTACCACATTCTCTTTACTAGCAATATGAGACACAGTGAAATCGAACTCTGCTAACCGTGTTATTTGGGAATTTACTCTACGAGAGTAATTAAGCCTAGCTGTTTTACCAAGTATGCTGATCAAGGGCTTATGATCGGTCAAAAACTTAAACTTATGACCGTCTAAGTAATGCTCGAAGTGTTGCACTGCGGCATACACTGCTAGAAGCACTTTGCCAAACGTATCATAATGTTTCTCTCGATCATTAAGCTTACGGCTATAAAACCCAATCTGTTTTACTATGTCCTGATAACTTTGCTGTAGCACTGCCCCTATTGCAACATCGGAGGCATCTGTGATTAGCTCGAAAGGTTTCTCTCGATCTACAGGTGCTAATGTGGTTATGTCACTTAACATTTCCTTGGCCTTTTGGAATCTTTCTCGGTCTTTTGGACTCAAGTTTATAGGCCAAAACTTCTTGATCGTGCTCTTTTCACGAGTGAGATGGCGTGTTAACGATCCAAGAATTCCGGCTAGGCCTGGAATGAATCGACGATAATAGCTGATCATGCCCAAGAACCTTCGCAACTGGCGTACGGTTCGGGGTTCCGTTACGTCCTTAATAGCTTGGACCTTATCTTCCAAAGGTTTAATTCCGTCTTTGGAAAGTATATGACCAAGGTATTTAACTGAAGAGCAACCTATATTACTCTTATTAGGTTTGACCACTAATCCATATTGTTCCAGCCTGGTCAAAACCGTTTCCAAATGCGTACGATGTTCATTTCGTGAGCGACTAAAAATTATTATGTCGTCTATATATACTCTCGCAAATGGACAATTCTGAAGGATTTCTTCAGCCAAACACTGGAATGTCTGACTGGCATTTTTCAAACCAAAAGGCATTCGAAGAAATTCATGCGATCCCCCTCCTGGAAATCTGACTGCGGTGAGTGGTATCGAACTTTCCTCCATTGGTATCTGATAGTACGCTTTCTGGAGATCTAAAGTTGAACAGACATCATATCCCATTATTTCTCGGAGTAAAGTACTCCGGTTAGGGAGGGAATAAGAATCACCCTTCGTCACTGAGTTTAATAGACGATAATTCCCACAAACCCTCCATTGACCCGGTTCAGGTTTGGGAACTACCACTATTGTGGAAGCAAAATTGGAATTTGACCTTCTACAAATCCCCTCTTTGCGCAATTGGTGAAATTCGGACAAAGCAACCTGTTGCTTGTGTTGTGCCAATGGTTGAGCCTTTGGTGAACAAGGCAACGGAGCCACCAATTCTATTTGGTGTTCTACTCCTGTCTTCAAACCTATCCTTTTGGCACTGAAAGTTTGAAACACTGCTAGGTGCTTCTTGATTATATCGGCAAAGTCATGTGCGACTGTTGGACGAGGTAAAAGAACCGTTCTAACTGCCGATGTGTTAGAGTCAGTAGGTGTTGATATCCTTTTGCTTTCTGCGATAGTCCTAGCTTTGGTGACTAATGTCAGCTTGAAATGTGTCAAGAAATTCATGCCAATGATATCGTCCTTGACATTGGCTACTAGAAAATTCCATCTAAAGGAAGATTTGTGGCCTAACGTTATCGACATTTCTTTCATCACTTTAACTACTATCGGACTACCGTTAGCGGCCCATAGTTGATAATCAAATGTGGAGCAATCTGCTTCCACCACGTCTAACCTAACTATGCTTACCTCAGAAAATCTAATCCAAATAATTCATATTTAATGATGAACATGATGCTGGACCATCCGCGTGGCCCTTCGAAGCGTTGACGCAAGTGACTTCCTCGATGTGGTAAGTTATTGTTATGCGAAACGTCCGGAAGTCAACCACGACCATATGTTCCGTTGGAGTTACGGGCCAAGATTATCCAAGTGTTACATGACATGAGTCATCCATTCATTAAAGCCACCGTTCGACTGATCAACGACAGATACGTATGGCCGCACATGTCTAAAGACATACGGATATGGGTAAGAGCCTGTGCCAAGTGTCAAACGTGTAAGGTGTGGAGACATACCAGAACCGAGATAAAGAATATTGGGATATCAATTGGACGGTTCAGACACGTACACATAGACATTGTCGAGATGCCTGAAGTAAATGGGAACAAATATTTGCTGACTATGGTAGATAGATTTAGTCGTCAATTTGAAGTGGCGATTTTAAAAGATATGACAGCGCAAGAAGTCTTGTTTGCGTTTCTACATAATTGGATATCGCGTTATGGTGTTCCGGAAAAGGTCACTAGTGATCGCGGTAGTCAATTTATGTCCGAGCTTTTCGTCAGATCCCTCAACATCATTGAAACCACTGTAATACACTTTAGCGCGTATAACCCACGAGCGAATGGGATGGTAGAAAGGCTACATCGTGAACTGAAAGCTGCATTAAGGTGTACAAGTGGAACAAGCTGGATACACGATCTTCCTATAGTACTACTCGCCATGCGCAACAGATATAGAGCAAAATTAGATACTTCCATAGCAGAACTGATTTATGGAAAACTATTAAGTTTGCCTGGAGATGTTCTAATAGAAACTCCATGTAGGCTTGTTTGGGCTTCTAGGTATGTAGATTGGTTCGTAGGAGCACTTAGAGAAAAGTTGTGTCGTTTAGCTCCGACCAAGACTAGAAAAGCAAAAACCAAATGCTATGTGTCCTCTGATCTAAGATCGGCTTCGCATTTGTATGTATCTAATTAAAATAGGAAGAATTGCCTGACACCATTTTACAAAGGACCATATAAGGTCAAGAGGATGACTGACAAGAATTTCATCATAGAGATAAATGGCATTGAGGATTGTGTTACGTTGGATCGTTGCATTCCCCAGTTTATCTGGATAGATAATATCACTGTATTAAGAGATGCGTTGAATGACCGTCGTTCAATAGGTGAATCTGATGTGTGCAATCCCACCATACAGGCACATAACGAAATGCAGAACTCAGAAGATGCGTTGTTTAATATACATGAAAACTATTTGGCAATACCAGATGATATGGAAGAACCAGTAAAAACTATACCGGGCGAGATGACGTCTTCAGGGGCGCCATTATGAACAACTCGTTCTGGCAGATTGCCACGTCAGCCGAAGAATCATGATTACGTCTATTACTAGCCGTCTTTTTTTGAGAATTTGGTGTATGTGGAGGAAGATAAATCCTCCGCCAAATGTAAAATAACATTTACTGATAAATTTAAACCACCATGGCTGATTGTAACGAATTTTATTTAAAAAGAATTTTTTTCATTTTCCAGAACATTCTTTGTTTAAATACTTGACTTTGAATTGTGCGCCATTTTCAGTTTTCGAGTGTCTCGTACCTCGACTGGTTATAACGTCTTGTGGTCTGCTTCTATTTTAACATTTTTCTCTAGTAAAACGGATACATATTAAAAATACATTTCTGCAATAATTGATTAATATTCTGTTATTGAAACACACATAGAAGGGACATTCTGGAACAGGTAATTTTATTATTCTGTTGTTCACGTATATCTCCTTCCAGATTATTTGTTCGGGAAAGTTAAGCGAGACAACTTTCGCATTCCGATTGCCTAACATTAAGTGTCGATTTAATTATTAAACTAACCAGGCATGGAGCCCGATATTAAATTTGAGGACACAAGTAGGTTAGTACAGGATATTGCAGATTTGAATCTAGCAGATGCGAATGGAAATATAAGCATATCAGACTCTACTGTAAATTTTAGTACTTCAAGCTATCTGGCATCTATGGGGCTCTCAGACTCGAATAGGTTAGGGGCCTCTACAAAAAATAATGGCGACCTCGCCAGTCCAAAAATTTTAAGTCTACCTCAGTACAAATCTTAAAAACATTCAAGTTGGGTCGGAGATGCCCAAATGATATTTATTGCTTATAATATTGTAAATCCAATAGAGAAATTTGTTGCAGCATGAATGGCATTGCCTGAAAATTTCCGAAATGCTTTGGAAAATTTCAGAGATAGAACTGTGGAAGAAAAGCCGTACAATGCATTTGGGTTATTAATGGCTGAAATTCAACAGAGATATCAGCCTGGAAGATCAGCGCAAATGTGCGAATTATTACGCTTAGAAAAAATGGGGCGTCAATTACCGTCCGAATTTTACGAACGCCTTTGCACAAAAGCTTCCAGGTTGAATATATCCAGAGATGTAGTCAACTCCATTTTCACATCCGAGCTACCAATTAGGCTTAGAACCACATTGGAAGTATTTGACACTATGAGCATTGATTGGCCAACAAAACTCAGAGGGTTAGACGTGGAGTATAAACAGCAGGAACCACAAGTACATGCTGTAATAGCAGATTTTGTCATGGTGCAGCCAGTCAGGGCAGATGCCGAAAACAACCTGACTATACAAGAAACCTTGCGTTTCTTATGCAGATAAGTTGCTAGTTTACGTAGTGACATTGCATAACTTCACAGTCAGGATAGATATACCAGACGTCGAGGAAGTCACTCGCGTCAACGCTTCGAAGGGCCACGCGGATTGTCCAGCATCATGTTCATCATTAAAGATGAATTATTTGGATTAGATTTTCTGAGGTAAGCATAGTTAGGTCAGACGTGGTGGAAGCAGATTGCCCCACATTTGATTATCAACTATGGGCCGCTCACGGTAGTCCGATAGGAGTGAAAGGGATGAAAGAAATGTCGGTAACGTTAGGCCAGAAATCTTCCTTTAGATGGAATTTTCTAGTAGCCGATGTCAAGGACCATATCATTGGCATGGATTTCTTGACACATTTCAAGCTGACATTAGACCCCAAGGCTAGGACTATCACAGAAGGCGTAGGGATATCAACACCTACTGAGTCTAACACATCGGCAGTTAGAACAGTGATTTTACCTCGTCCAACGGTCGCACATGACTTTGCCGATATAATCGAGAAGCACCTAGCAGTGTTTCAACCTTTCAGTGCCAAAAGGATAGGTTTGAAGACAGGAGTAGAACACCAGATAGAATTGGTGGCTCCGTTGCCTTGTTCACCAAAGGCTCAACCATTGGCACAACACAAGAAACAAGTTGCTTTGTCAGAATTTCACCAATTGCGCGAGAGGGGATTTGTAGAAGGTCAAATTCCAATTTTGCTTCCCCAATAGTGGTAGTTCCCAAACCTGAACCAGGTCAATGGAGGGTTTGTGGGAATTATCGTCTATTAAACTCAGTGACGAAGGGTGATTCTTATCCTCTCCCTAACCAGAGTACTTTACTTCGAGATATAATGGGATATGAGGTTTATTCAACTTTAGATCTCCAGAAAGCGTACTATCAGGTACCAATGGAGGAAAGTTCGATACCACTCACCGCAGTCAGATTTCCAGGAGGGGGATCGCATGAATTTCTTCGAATGCCTTTTGGTTTGAAAAATGCCAGTCAGACATTCCAGCGTTTGGCTGAAGAAATCCTTCAGAATTGTCCATTTGCGAGGGTATATATAGACGACATAATTATTTTATTCGCTCCAGTAATGAACATCATACGCATTTGGAAACGGTTTTGACCAGGCTGGAACAATATGGATTAGTGGTCAAACCTAATAAGATTAATATCGATTGCTCTTCAGTTAAATACCTTGGTCATATACTTTCCAGACGGAATTGAACCTTTGGAAGATAAGATCCAAACTATAAAGGACGTAACGGAACCCCGAACCGTACGCCAGTTGCGAAGGTTCTTGGGTATGATCAGCTATTATCGTCGATTCATTCCAGGTCTAGCCGGAATTCTTGGATCGTTAACAAGCCATCTCACTCGTGAAAAGAGCACGATCAAGAAGTCTTGGCCTATAAACTTGAGTCAAGAAGACCGAGAAAATTTCCAAAAAGCCAAGGATATGTTAAGTGACATAACCACATTAGCACCTGTAGATTGGGAAAAACCTTTCGAACTAATCACAGATGCCTCAAATGTTGCATCAGGGGCAGTGCTACAGCAAAGAGATCAGAACGTAGTAATACCGATTGGGTTTTATAGCCGTAAACTTAATGATCGAGAAAAACGTTATGATACGTTTGGTAAAGAGCTTCTAGCAGTGTATGCAGCAGTGATACACTTCGAGCATCATAAGTTTAAGTTATTGACCGATCATAAGCCATTTATCAGCATACTTGGTAAAACAGCTAGGCTTAATTACTCTCGTAGAGTAAATTCCCAAATAACACGGTTAGCCGAGTTCGATTTCATAGTGTCTCATATTGCTGGTAAGGAGAATGTGGTAGCAGACGCACATAGCAGACCGAATGAAGCTGATGTCGAGCTGATATTTGAAGGTCCATTAAAGAATTTAGACAATTCGATGCCTGATTTAGTTTGTCAAATCGAGGAAGCGCAAGGATCGGATCCCTTTACATTAGTTTTGTCCAAAAGGCCAGGATATGTTCGTAAGCTCATATGTGGTAAGTAGTTGTTATGCGAAACGTCCAGAAGTCAACCACGACCATATGTTCCGTAGGAGTTACGGGCCAAGATTATCCAAGTGTTACATGACATGGGCCATCCATCCATTAAAGCCACCGTTCGATTGATCAACGACAGATACGTATGGCCGCACATGTCTAAAGACATACGGATATGGGTAAGAGCCTGTGCCAGGTGTCAAACGTGTAAGGTGTGGAGACATACCAGAACCAAGATAAAGAATATTGGGATATCAATTGGACGGTTCAGACACGTACACATAGACATTGTCGAGATGCCTGAGGTTAATGGGAACAAATACTTGCTGACTATGGTAGATAGATTTAGTCGTCAATTTGAAGTGGCGATTTTAAAAGACATGACAGCGCAAGAAGTTTTGTTCGCGTTTCTACATAATTGGATATAGCGTTATGGTGTTCCGGAAAAGGTCACTTGTGATCGCGGTAGTCAATTTATGTCAGAGCTTTTCGTAAGATCCCTCAACATCATGGGAACCACAATAATACATACTAGCGCGTATAACCCACGAGCAAATGGGATGGTAGAAAGGCTACATCGTGAACTGAAGGCTGCATTAAGGTGTACTAGTGGAACAAGCTGGACACTCTATCTTCCTATAGAACTACTCGCCATGCGCAACAGATATAGGGCACAATTAGGAACTTCCATAGCAGAACTGGTTTATGGAGTACCATTAAGGTTGCCTGGAGATCTTCTAATAGAAACTCCAAGTAGTCTTGATTGGGCTTCTAGTTATGTAGATTGGTTCGTAGGAGCACTTAAATATAAGATGTGTCGTTTAGCTCCGACCAACACTAGAAAAGCAAAAACCAAATGCTCTGTGTCCTCTGGTCGAAGATCGGGTTTGCATGTGTATGTAACTAATGAGAATAGGACCATACAAGGTCGAGAGGATGACTGACAAGAATGTCATCATAGAAATAAATGGCATTGAGGATTGTGTTACGTTGGATCGTTGTATTCCCCAGTTTATCTGGATAGACAATATCACTGAATTAACAGATGCGTTGAATGACCGTCGTTCTATGGGCGAATCTGATGTGTGCAATCCCACCATACAGGCACATAACGAAATGCAGAACTCAGAAGACGCGTTGTCTAATATAGCAAAAGCTTATTCTACCAGTTCACAACATGAAAACTCTTTGGCAATACCAGATGATACGGAAGAGCCAGTGTCAACTGTACCGGGCGCGATGCCGACTTCAGGGGCGCCATTATGCACAACTCGTTCTGGAAAAGTGCAACGTCAGCCGAAGAATCATGATTACGTCTATTACTAGCCGTCTTTTTTGAGAAGGTGGCGTATGTGGAGGAAGATAAATCCTCGGCCAAAAGAAAAGTAGCATTAACTGATAAATTTAAACCATCTTGGCTGATTGTAACGAATTTTATTTAAAAAGAATATTTTCTTTTTTTTTTTCAGAACATTCTTTTTTTAAATACTTGATTTTGAATTGTGTCCCATTTTCAGTTTTCGAGTGTCGTGCATCTCGACTGGTTATAACATCTTTAGGTCTACTGCTATTTAAAAAATTTTTTTTTGTAAAACAGATACATATTAAAAATACATTTCTGCTAAAATTGATTTATATTCTGTTTTTGTAACACACATAGAATGGACGTTCGGGAACAGGTAATTACATTATTCTGTTGTTGACGTATATCTCCTTCGAGATTATTTGTTCGGGAAAGTTAAGCGAGACAACTTTTGCATTCCGATTGCCTAAGATTAAGTGTAGATTTAATTATTAAACTAACCAGGCATGGAACCCGATATTAAATTTGAGGACACAAGTAGGTTAGTACAGGATGTACAGATTTGAATCAAGCAGATGCGAATGGAAATATAAGCATATCAGACTCTACTGTAAATTTTAGGACTTCAAGCGATCTGGCATCTATGGGTCTCTCAGACTCCGAATAGGTTGGGAACTCTTCAGGATACATGATTTGCCCATAGTACAGTTGTGCAGAAACAGATCAGAACTCAGTTAGAAACATCCATAGCAGAACTTGTTTATGGAGAGCCATTGAGGATACCTGGAGATCTGCTAATAGAAGCTCCAAGTTGTCACGATTGTGCCTCTAGTTCAGTAGATTCGTTTTTTTGGGCATTGAGAAATAAAGTGAGTCGTTTAGCTCTAACCAAATCTAGAATTGCACAGTCTAAATGCTATGTATCTTCAGATTTAAAGCTGGCATCTCATGTATATATAACTAACGATAACAGACAGTATTGTATGACTGCGTTCTATAAGGTGCCATTTAAAGTCAATCATATGACTGATAAAAATGCATTAATATATGTAAATAGCACAATAGAGTGTGTAGCAGTAGATCGCTGCACTCCACAGTTTATATAGACAGAAGAGGAGACTGTTGAACAGTATTCATCGAAGTATCCAGAAGCTAAGGCGAGATGTGACTCGAAAATGTGAGAAAAATGAAGAGTCAAACAAATTTGGAAATGAAGTAAAGATTAAAACCAAGACAACTCAGAACAGAAAACAAAGCAATATGAACATGAAACCTAGTGAAGAACAAGCACAACCTGCTGAAACTCGTACTGCACAGTCAGCAAGAAACCGATGAATGAGGACTTCATAATGTATAGTTAAATATCTTAAACATGAGGGTGTATGTGGAGGTTAGCTAAATCATTGGACATCAATCAACTCCTCATTAAAAATAAATCGAATTATATTTTTTTATATTTGATGTTATCGCTGGTTTCGTAAAACAATACAGTGCTTTTAAAAAAATATTGTAATTTTTTCGAAGTTGCTTTTGTTCATGTTGTCGAAATTTTTTTGCTTGACTTGTTGAATGTTTATAAGAGAGTTTTATCTGAGTTGCTGAATTGCACAAGCGGAACACTGCGTGGTTCCATCTGCGTTATCTTTGCTAATAAATTGTTGTAATCCACATTCATCTATCGTTCTTATTACACATTATTGGGAAGGATCTCTAATTTGTTTGTGGTAATTGATGTGGATTTTTGTTTTCAAGGTCACCACCGTATCGTTCTGTCACCTGTGGATGTCAGCGCATCCCGGTGAGCTTAAATAATATAATATATAAATTGCAAGAAATTTAATCCTAATATTATGGCTGGTTTATCAAATATTGAGGATACACAGCAGTTAGCAAGTGGACTTAGGGAATGTAATTTAAAAGATAGTTCAGAGGAACTTAAGTGTTCCAAATTAGATGATCATACTGCATATATGGATTATCCGGGTCTAGCATCTCAGAGGCTCTCTTATGGCAGTGACCAAAGGGCTTTTACAGAACCCATAGATGCCAAGTGGTTTTCAGTCTTAATACACATATTTGAGTCTGACGAGGTACCATTCTCGTCCATATTTAGTTAGTTCATGTCTGTAATATCTTGAGCTTAAATGTTGATCGAACTTAAATATTAATTTGATAACTAAGTGTTAGGTAACGGACTTTGTAATTCTTATGAAGCAAAACACCCGATCAAATAACCCGGAAAGAAATAAAACGCGAAAAACTGAAATATTAAATTACCTGTTCCAGAACGTCCCCAAAATGTACGATTCAAAAGACAAAATGATGGCAGGTGTATATTGTAAAAATCGAGAATTTTGTTTAAAAGAAACATTGCAGCTTTCTAAGCAAAGTCAGACCAGTCAAGTACAGAATACCAAAACTGAAATTACGCACAATTCAAAAGTATATATACTGTCAAGTATTTAAACATATAATGTACTAGAAAATAAACGAATAATTTATTTTAAAAATATTCGTTTCAATCAGCCAAGGTGGTTTACATTTATCAATAACTGTCACTTTAATTATGTCGGAGGAAATATCTTCCTCTACATACACCACTTTCTCAAATAAGACGGCTTATAATAGACGTATTTATTGTTCTTCGGCTGACGTTGTACTCTTCCTGAACGAGTTGTGCATAATGGCGCCCCTGGCATCGACATCGCGTCCTGTACACGTGTCACTGGCACTGCTAATATGTCTGACGTTGACAGAACGTTATAATCTTGTAACTCGATAGAAAATGATACCAATGTGTTCAACAACGCGTCTTGTAAAAGTTGCTTCTTTGAATTATGTGCCTGCGGCATTGGATTCATAAAAATGTCGAGCCATAACTAAGGTAAAATTGACTAATGTTTCACTGCCATATAACCATAAGGAGTAAAAAAAGTATATAAATGAAAGCAGAAATAATATTTTAGACAAATTATTAGTGAGATTTACGAGAAAGAGAGAGAGGGGGGCAAAGAGAAATAATACCTATCTATAGTGACCAAGTTTATCAGGATAACTCACATAAATGTGGCAAACTAAACCTCGCCACAACATCATTATGGCCAAGTTAGCATTCGTGTAAGGCAACACCAGCAATACGGCTTCCTTGCGGATTTAACTGTATCACGTCATAAACAAACTAGAACTCGCAGCTAACTTTGTCCTACTAAGGAAAGAAAGTTACGAAGATGATTCTACAAGACAATTGCTACAAGATCGCTACTCAACTCGATCCAATGCCATATTACTAAGGGTTTCTAACCAAGAACTATGATGCGCACGAGAACCCCATCCTCGAAGACGAGTGGGTCCTATACTACTCAATTTGGATGTAAGTGATTTCAATTGTTTCTGTCGTGTCAAAATCTGCCCACCTTGTTTCTTACGCCAATCTGGTGCTGGATGAGAGAACAGAGCTGTAACGGGCAATCGAAATGGGGGCATACGCAAAACGTGACCGAGCCAACGAAGTTGATGGAGCCTTATTTTTCTATCGAGGAGCACTTTTTGGCCAATCAAAAATACGTCTACGGATGTCAATGTTAGTTATTCGTTGTTGGTAACCAACATGTGCTATACTTCTCAAACAACGATGATTGCCTTTAAGCGTCTCAAATCATCAACTCTATGAGGCCAGGCTTCAACAGCGTATATTAAGACTGCGCGTAGACATATTTTAAACACGGCCTTTAAGGCAAAATGAAATATTCGTGTTTCTCCATAGATGACGAAGGTTCGAGAAAGCCATTCTAGCTTTCACGATTCTTATTCTCACCTCGTTCGAAATATTGCCTACGTTATTGATAGCGCTCCCAAGATATGGAAACATGTCAACTATGTCTAGATCTTCATACTACAGTCACAACGTTGGAGTGAGTGTCGGGTGATCCCGTAACAGTATCTTACATTTAGAGGGTGTGAATTTCAAACCGAAAGACAGAACAACATCTGTTATTCCATTTAAGGTGGCCTGGGCAGCATACCGATTTTCGTATAATAGTACGATATCATCCACATAGTCAAGATCGACTAGTTTATCGCCCGTGAATACAAGCACAACATTGTGATCCACCGAATCACATGCACCCTTGAAGTCTAGAAAGATAGCTATTGTGGGACGGTAATATAATTGTCTCTGTTCGAGAACTTGCCTTAAAAATATTATCTATACAGTCTCGTCCTGCGCGGAATCCGGCCTGTTCTTCTCTTGTATGTGATTTACCTGAAGCGCTAAGACGACATAGAATAATCGAAGCAAATAACCTAGATACGAAAGGAGTCAATCTTTTACCACGATGGTTATAGCACGAATTACTATTGCCTTTTTTGAAGATGGGAATTATTGTGTACTCATTCCAATCAAGTATGAAAACGTTTTGTCAACGCTTTTGAAATTATATCGCCACCATCCATAAACAATTCTGGAAGCAAATCATCGTGGAATTGCAACTGACGCAGGTGGCGAAGAAAATTAATCTTTGAAGTGTTTAGCCCACCTGTCAAGACGACTTATTTTATCGGTTATTAAATCGTTGTTACTTTCATATATAGTTTCACTAACTTTTAATTTTCTCGGGCCTGTTGCGCGAATAAGTTGGAACAAACAGCGACTTTTATCTGGCGCGAAAGAGACTTTCATTTCTTCAGACTCTCTGGTCCAAAAGTTTTCGAAATCGACTTTTAGAATGCGCTTATGTTGGCGTCTTATATTGCGACGGGTATTACGATGAGTCGAGCCAGGTGGAATTTGACGCCTTATTTCGAGTATCTCCATAGATTTTACAGAGAGCCCGTGATTATTTCTACGGGGCCTGCAATGCCATATACAGTAGTACCTGCATTGTGCATAGTGGAATTTATCTTGACCAAAGTATATTCGGATTTTCGCCATCCAGACCAGTAAGTTTAGCCTTTAGAATATTTTCATAATTTTTTCGGAAGGACGGTTGTTCGAGTTTGCCTACACCAATTTGGGGCTTATTCTTAATTATTTTCCCAGAAACGTTTAGTGCAAATCTACAACGGATATGTGCGTGGTCCGAGTCGGCATATGTATTCCAAAAAGAAAAACAATCCTGGATGCAACCATTCCCTTTATAACTAATTGCTACATGATCTATTTGAGTTCACCGTTGTTCGGGTGCTTGAAGACGCCATGTAGCACAACGTTTAACACTGAAGTTTGTAATACTTAAATAAAGTCTATGTTGCGCGTCGAGTTTAAAGTGCATCTTCCACCTAAATGAAATTCTGTATTACTTATGCGCCCAACTTGAGCATTCATATCACTCATAAACAGGACTATATCTGAACTTCGTGCTTTAATTATTAAGGAGCTTAATTCGTAGTAAAAATCGTCCTTGATTTCGTCCGTGTCGCAATTTGTAGGAGTATATGCAGATTCAACGAAGAGGTAACGATGATAACGGTTGGATTGCACACATCAGATTCTTCCTAAGCGGAGATCTGGAAAAAATTGCCGGATTATCCAGCAACAAATTCATTATTATAGAGGAATTTTACCGGACTGAAGTTTCTCATCGACGCAGGTTCTGAAGAAAGCATAGTTAGGTTAGATGTGGCGGAATCAGACTGCCTCACATTTGATTATCAAATGTGCCGCAAATGGTAGTTCGATAGGAGTCAGGAACAGGAGTAGAACAACAAATAGAATTTGTAACTCCGTTGCCTTGATCACTAAAGGCTCAACACTTGGCACAACACAATCAACAATTTGATGTGTCTGAATTTCTCCAATTGCGCAAAGAGGGTATTTGTAGAAGGTCAAATTCCAATTTAGCTTCCCTTATATTGGTAGGTCCCAAACCTGAACCCAGACAATGGAGGTTTTGTGGAAATTATCGTCTATTAAACTCAGTAACGGAGGGTGATTCTTATTCTCTCCCTAATCAGAGTACTCTGCTCCAAGACATAATGGGATATGAAGTTTATTCAACTTTAGATCTCCAGAAAGCTTACTACCAGATACCGATGGAGGGAAGTTCTATACCACTCACCGCAGACAGATTTCCAAGAGGGGGATCGCATGAATTTCTTAGAACGCCTTTTGGGTTGAAGAATGCCAGTCAGAAATTCCAGCGTTTGGCTGAAGAACTCCTTCAGAATGGTCCATTTGCGAGGATGTACATGGAGGACATAATTATTTTCAGTCGATCACGTGATGAACATCGTAGGCATTTGGAAACGTTTTTGACCAAGCTGGATTAATAGGGATTAGTGTTCAAACCCAATATGAGTAACACTGGATGCTCTTCAGTTAAGTATCTTGAGCATATACTTTCCAAAGACGGAATAAAACTTTTGAAAGATAAAATCCAAGCTATCAAGGATCTAACGGAGCTTGGACCGTGCGCCAGTTGCGACGGTTCTTGGGCATGATCATTTATTATTGACGATTCATTCCAGGTCTAGCCGGAATTCTAGGATCGCTAACGCGCCGTATCACACTTGAAAAAGCACGATCAAGAATTTGTGTCCTAATAGTTTGAATCAGGAAGACCGAGGAAAATTCCAGAAGACCAAGGAAATGCTAAGTGGCATAACCACACTAGCACCTGTAAATTTGAAGAAGCCATTCGAGCTAATCACAGATGCCTCAGATGTTGCAATAGGGACAGTGCTTCAGCAAAGAGCCAAATATATATTAAGACCGATTGGGTTTTATAACCGAAAGCTTAATGAGCGAGAAAAACGGTATGATACTTTTGGTAAAGAGCTTCTTGCTGTTTATGCCGCAGTGCTACATTTTGAGCATTATTCAGACTGGCATCAATCACAAGCCGTTTATCAGCATACTTGATAAAACAGCGATGCCCATTTATTCTCGCGGGGTGAATTCCCCCAAATTACCCGGTTAGCAGAGTTCGATTTCACTGTGTCTCATATTGCCGGTAAAGAGAATGTGGTAGCCGATGCGCATAGTAGACCGAAGGAAGCATTGAAGAATCTAGATGATTCTCCAAACAATTTAGTAAATCAGATCAAGGAAGCACAAGGATTGGATCCCTTTACATTAGTCTTGTCGAAAAGACCAGGATATGTTCGCAAGCTCTTGAGTGGCAAGTGGTTGTTATGCGAAACGTCCAGAAATCAACCACGACCATATGTGCCGTGCGAGTTACGTGCCAAAATTATCAACTATTACACGATATGGGACATTCATTCATAAAAGCCACTACTTGATTAGTCAACGACAGATACGTATGTCTAAAGACATACGGGTATGGGTAAGAGCCTGTGCCAAGTGTCAAACATATATATTGTAGAGACATACCAAAACCAAGATACACAATATTGGGATACCAACTGTCGGTTTAGACATATACACATAGACATTTGTCTAGATTCCTGAAATCAGAGGTCAAACATATTTGCTAACAATGGTAGATCGTTTTAGTCGTCAATTCGAAGTAGCGATTTTGAAAGATATGACAGCGAAAGAGGTCTTGTTCGCGTTCCTACATAATTGGATATCGCGTTATGGTGTTCCGGAAAGAGTCACTAGTGATCATGGTAGTCAATTTATGTCAGAGCTTTTCGTAAGATCTCTCAATATCATGGGGACGAATGTATGGCATACTAACGCATACAATCTACGTGAAAATGGAATGGTAGAAAGGCTTCATCGTGAACTGAAAGCTGCGTTGAGGTGTACTAGTTGAATAAGCTGGATACATGATTTTCCTATAGTAATACTTGCCATGTGCAACATATATAGGGTACAATTAGGAACTTCAATAGCATAATTTGTATATGGATAATCATTAAGGTTATCTGGAGATCTTCTAGTAGAAACTCCAAGCAGACTTGAACTTGATTGGGCTGCTTGCTATGTAGATTGGTTTGTTGGAGCACTTAGAGATAAGATCTGTCGTTTAGCTCCGAACAAGTCTAGAAAAGTAAAAAACCAAGTGCTATGTATCCTCTGATTTTAGATCGGATTCGCATGTTTATTTAACTAATGAAAATAGGAAAAACTGCTTGACACCATTTTACAAAGGAGCATATAAGTTCAAGAGGATGACTGACAAAAATGTCGTCATAGAGGTAAATAGCATTGAGGATTGTGTTACTTTGGATCGTTGCATTCCACAGTTTATCTGGATTGATGATAGGACTAAATTACCAGACGAGTTGAATGACCATTGTTTCATGAACGAATCTGATGTGCGCAATCCAATCACGCAGGCACATAATTCAAAGCAGCAACTTTCACAAGACGACATCATTTTCTACCGAGTTGCAAGATCATAACTTTCTGTCAAAGTCAGGCAAATTAGCAGTGCCATTGAGAACTGTACAGGGCGAGATGTCGACGTCAAGCGCGCCATTATGCAAAACTCGTTCAGGAAGAGCACAATGTCAAGCGAAGTACAATCTTTACGTCCATTATAAGCTGTCTTTTATGAGAAGGTGGTGTATGTAGAGGAAGATATTTCCTCCGACAAAATTTAAACCACCTTGGCTGATTGAAACGAATATTATTTAAAAAGAAATTATTCGTTTACTTTCTAGAACATTCTTTGTTTAAATACTTGACAGTATATATAATTTTGAATTGTGCGTAATTTCAGTTTTGGTAATCTGTACTTGACTTGTCTGACTTTTCTTAGCAAGCTGCATTTGTTCATTTTCTCCAGTTTACGTTTATCATTACTCGATTTTCACAATATACATCTGCTCCATTTTATCTTTTGAATCGTACATATTGGGGACGTTCTGGAACAGGTAATTTAATAATTCTGTTTTTCACGTCTTATTTCTTTCCAGGTTATTTTGCTGCGTAAGAAGTACACTAGTCCGTCTGCCTAACACTAAGTTATCAAATTAATAATAAAGTACGATCAGCATGGAAGCTAATCTTAAGTTTGAGGACACAAGCAAATTAGCTCAAGATATAGCAGGCATGAATTTAATAGATGTGAATGAGTGTTCTACCTTATCAGATTCCAATGGAAATATAAGGATTGAAAACGACTTGGCATCTATGGGGTTCTCAGTTAATAATATGTTTGGAGTCTCTACACTTAATGTGGAAATTCAAAATAGGCACTAAAACAAATAAAAACAAAAATTTATAGTAATTATAAATGTGTAAACGCCCCAGCTTCAAGTAAACGCGCATGACGTTACAGAGTCAGTTAGGAGACAGGATGACTGAGATTGTGTTCTGTTTGGGGCCCTTATTATGACAAGTATTGCATTCTCCGGCAAATGCCGAGAAAGTTAGTTAGTGTATCATTGTCTAGAAATACTTCTAGACACTTGAGACCAGCTCTGGTTGACTGGGTTAATGTTCCTTCGGTTGTGGCGTTGACATCAGTGGCGAGTGAGTAGATGCTGCTCCGTTTCACTAGCTGTGAAGTAACAAGATTGGCGTGACAGAAATTGCCATTGTGCGTGAAGTAAGTCCAAAATCAGCGTATGTGAAATACCCGAGTGACAGCAGACAGCACTCACACAGAGCGCACAACAAATGGAAAACGCGATAACTGACTGGCATGGTAAATTCACCGTGCTTATATATATTATTAATTAAAGGCCCGCACGCCATTGGTTATTGGCAAATTTCGATTGTTTTTTTGGTGCGCGTAAATTAAATTTGATTTCATTTACCAATATGTCGGCGAATTGTTCTTGAGCTGTTACATCACTTTCCTCTCTGAAAAAAATAAATGCATTCCTCTCGGTGAGGCTTGATAAGAAATGCATGGCAGAGTTTGAAACAAGTTAAGCAACTGGTTATTTTTATGCCCATAGCTATAAAAAATGTACCGTAAATGGTTGTATGACGTCTGTTTGTTGGTTGCTTCAACAATGATATGATGCCAGATAACCAACAGGGATTGTTATACAAATTATTAGCTGTAGTGGCCGCACATACTGCGTTAGGCAAAATAGAGTGTGTAAGTTTTGTGAGCCTCACCGTGAGGATTTCAAGGTAGATTGCCACTGAAGTTGCCAGGTTTAAGTTAAAACCAGGGCAGGCCTGATCGCCGTCAATATGTTTGAACAGGATCAAAAGATTTAGCGTGTGCTCGACGTTGTGGTCATGATATTCGTAGAGTGGTCACTGTGCAACTGATAATGTTGAGACATGCATTGAAAGTGGCCTGTACCATGATATGAAGCCGGTTACTACTTAGTGTTGCTACACAAGACGTTAGCTCTAAGTAGCTGGTTATACCAAATTAGGCAGTGTGAGCCATTCGTTACAATTTAAAAATATATATACATGAAAATCAAAAGGTAACGACAAAAAAGTGTACATGAATATAACCGCAGAGATAGTATAATACCAAAGAAATGTTTAAAATTCTACACAATTGTTAGCTAAGAACAGCTTGTTATACCATGTGAGACAAGTGAGTGTGATAAAAAAATGAATCATGTTGATTCATAGGGCACGTTATGTGACATAGGGTGCAAATGTTGCGTGAAAGGTTAAAAATTTGATACGTAGAATAATGAAAAATTAATGTTAAAAATATCATCAGTTACGCGATATGCAAATTAAGCTATTGCTAGGTTGAGATTGTAGGCAGATAGAAAATGTGACGTGTGTAGAAAGTTGAATGCTCCTAGGCTCAGGCGGTTGATAAACAGTTTCAACCGGTCTATGCTTACAGATGTAAGTGTCGCGCCTTGCATGATAATGAAGTATTTTGGCTGTTTGAGCAAAATCGCGTAAGGATCGCGATACTTCGGTTGTAGTGGTGCACCAGAAGTGTCGTTGCGAACGAGTGCTCTCTTGGAGCTGTGGAGTTGCGGGTCATCGTAGATTGGACGAGGCGTATGACTCGTCTGCTTTTCAGACCTGTTACCAAAATGAACTCGGAGGCGGGTAGCTTCGATGCACTGGGGTTAGCTGGATGACCTGTAACTCCAAACGCTTGGATGCAAGTGTCCAAAAACTCTGCTTAAGTCTGGTGGAGGAGTCGGTGACCTTTTGATTGGTAAGATCAACAATGAGCCAAAATTTCAAAAGGAAATCAAGGCCGATTATATTGTGTGAGACTTTGGCGACGATGAAGTTGTGAGTAAGTTCACGCCGTAAACCTATATTAAGTGTGCGATACCAACAGCCATAAGTAGGTATAGGCTCACCTGTAGCTGTTGCGAGTTGAACGCCAAGCGACATCATGGCCATTGAATCGCCCTTGTGAACTGAGATTGCTGCACCAGTGTCTACGATGAATTCTTCACCAGTTCTGAAATCAGTAAAATGCAGAAGTTCGTTGGGCTGTTTGACCGGGTCATGCAAACAAGTAGGCTGGTGATTGCGACTGACAATGTCAGTTTGGCTGTCTATGTGGCAAATTCGGCGTGGACGAAAAGAGTCAATAGGAATTGCAGATTGTAAGTTATTGTTTCATTGTGGCGCCGTTAATGCCTTTGATGCGCAGAAAGAACGGTCTTCTACTTTCTGCACCATACGTTTCCCGATCCTGATGCTCCACTGCGCCTGTTTTCTGTGGTCTTTCCCGTCAAGTATGAAAATTGACACTCATTCGGAGTTCTTCGGAACGACAGAGGAAGACTTGGCAAGAATAAAAAAACTTCTGGTGATTATAGCACCAGTTCTTTGGGACATATCATTTAATGGATTGCGGAGATCTCGATCGCCGCCTACCGTTATAATTAGATTTATGCATGAAACTTGGTCTGATTTTGTTTCATCGTAGACACAGGTGCAGCAGTCTCAGTTCTCAAGGGTGATTCAATGGCGTTCTACTCGCAACAGCTACAGGCGAGCCCATACCTACTTATGGCTGCCAGTCTCGCACACACAATATAGATTTACGGCGTGAATTTAATCACATCTTCATCATTGCCAAGGTCTCACACAATATAATAGGCCTTCACCTCCATTTGAAATTTCGGCTCATTGTCGATTTTGCCAATCAAAAGTACATCAACAACTCCACCGGATTTCAGCAAAGTTTTTGGACACTTGCCTCCAAGCGTTTGGAGTTACAGGTCATTCAGCCAACTCCAGTGCATCATTCAGCAGAGATATCAGCAGCTCTTTGAGAACACAAGTCGCTTTTCGATCTTACAAAGTCAGAGTTAAACGTCAACAGCGCGATGCACCATGTCGTCACAGCAGGACAACCTATTGCACTCAAGAAGCGACCAATGGGCCCTGCTAAACTGAAGATGTCCAAGAGGAATTATCAAGGCTTTTGAAAGAGGGAATAATCAGATCATCGCAAAGTTTACGGGCGTCCCCACTGCACTTAGTCTCCAAATCAAACGGATCGTACAGAGCCTGTGGAGATTACCGCAAGTTAAATTCAGTGACAAAATCTGATGCATATCCTATTCCAAATATTAACACCTTACTTGAAAAACTCAACGGCAGCAATTTCTTCTCAGTGATTGACCTCAGACAAGCCTACCATCACATCCCGGTAGTACCAGAAGATATTGAAATGACTGCAGTCATCACTCCATTTTCCATGCGTTCCCGCACTCGTAAATCTATTAAATCGTCTGCGTCACAACTCTCGTGTGACATAGATCTACGCCTGCCTAGTCAGCTCTTACGTTTACTACCCGCACAGGATGAACCACAAGACGAAGCTGCCCGCTCCGACTTCATTTTTGTAACATGTCTGAACAGCAGCCGAGACATACGCTTCGTCCAGTCTTCATTCACCCGCAGCTCCACAGCTGCAATTGAATACTCGTTCGCAACGACACTGCTGTTGCATCACTACAGCCGAAATATCGCGGTCCTTATCCGATTTTGCTCAGACAGCCAAAATACTTCATTATTATGCAAGGTTCGACGCCTACATCTGTAAGCATAGACTGGTTGAAACCGTTTATCGAAGCGCCAGATCCTGGTAACATACAACCTTGTACACACATCTCAGGCTCTATCTGCCTACAATCTCATCCAAGCAATAGCCTACTTTGCATAACGCTTACCTGGCAATATTTTTAACATTAATTTTTCTTTATTTTACGCATGAAATTTTTAACTTTATGCGCACTACCTGCGCCCTATGTCACGCAATGTAACCTCCATGAATCAACACGATTCATTTTCCCTCTCACACTCACTTGTCTCACGTGTTATAACCAGCTGTTCTTAGCTAACAATTGTGTAGCATTTTGAACAGTTCTTTGGTATTATACCATCTCTGCGGCAATGTTCATGTACACTTTTGTCGTTAACATTTGATTCAATTTACGCGGCACCAATTAAAACAAGCGAAATTTCCGTTAACCAATATCGTGCAAGCTTTCAATTTCAGGCGATTTAAGAACGGTGAATTTACCACACCATTTGGTTATCAGGTTTGCCTTCTGCTGTACTCTATGCGTGAGTTCTGTCTCCTGTCATAATGGCTTTTCAACTACTCTGACGTCTGGACTAGCTTTACACACAGTGTCAATTTCAGTCACGTCAATTTTGTTGCTGCAAAACTAGTGAGACGGAGAAACATCTACTCAATGGACCTTCACATGTGCCAGTTACCACGGTGTTGTCGCAGATATTCAACGAGACATTACTCATCCTTCACGCAGTCTCGCGCCACTGATGTCAACACCACAACAGTAGGCACAACAGCCAGTCAACCAGAGCTGGTCTCAAGTGTCTGGGAGTTTTTATAGACACTGATACACTTGTAGGAGGTTTTGTAGTTAATGTAAGAGGTTCTGCGAGCTAGTTGTCTATTTAGTGAGGTTATGCCCTCCTCCCTATACCTGGTAGCTGTTATTACGATCCGCGTTCATGATTAATCCATGGCTCTTTCTCGAATGGTGATGGGAGAAAGCTCAGAAAAATTTCATTGTTTTATTAAACACAGTGTTACAAAGCAAAGATAAAAATCATATAAAAATAGTCACAATAAGCACAAAATATAAGTCCAAGTTTTGCGTTGACACAATAATCCATTGTATGCTAGGTTTTGAGTGTTAAATCACATAAATCCACTGAATTGTAGGGTTTCGGATAAATGATTGAGAAATATACAAGATATAATTCCAGAGAGGCTTACTTGAATTGTTAGTGGTTATATAAGAATTGTGAAATCACACAAAATGTATAAATCCAGATTGTCTTGGTAGAGAAGTTAATAATTACATTTAAAGGCTTTAAATACGCAGAGTACATAATTCCAGAATGCCTTAGCAGAGTGGTTAATAGTCAAATGTAAAGGTAGAAACACATGAAATATATAAATCCTGGTTTTGTGCGTTAAGTCACAAAAATCCACTGCACGTTACCGGCGTATTACGCGCGGATGTCTATTTTTATTAAACAACGCCTTTTAATGACAATAAAATTTGTATTTTAAGAAATCTCAGTTAAAACTGCTTGAAACTAACAAAAATTGTTGCTAGAATCGAAGTTAAGAGAATTATTGTGCAAAAACAGAATTAGCCTCTGTGACCTTAAAGAGAACTGTATTTATCAAAATTGAACATCGTCGGGTTGTAGCGCGGAGCCGCGTGTTACACACCAGCTAACTTTCACGGCATTTGCTCGAGAACACAATACCGGATCTAATAAGGGCCTCCAATAGTACTTCAAACGCTCCAGCTTCAACAAAATGCCGTACGATGTTACAAATTCAGTTTTGGTGACAGAATGGCTGAGTTAGTACTGTTAGGGGTCCATAGCAGGGCCGGTCTTGCGTTCTCTGGCAAACGCCGAGAAGGCCAGTTAGTGTAGCAGTGTCAAGAAGTACTCCTGGACACTGAATACCAGCTCTGGTTAACTTGGGTTGTGGTTCCATCTGTTGTGGCGTTTAAATCCGTGGTGAGAGATTAGCTGAGTAATCTCGTTGAAGTTCTGCAGTAAATGGGTCGTCTCTCTAGTTGTACAGCAACCAGATTGGCGTGATTGAAATTACCAATATGTGTGAAGCAAGCCCAAAAATCAGTGTAGATGAAAATAGCAGACAGCACGTCAGAGAAACGCATAGCAGAAGGCAAACGCGACAACTGACTTGCATGATAAATTCCCCGTGCTTAAATAACGTCGATTGGCTGCTCGCACACCATTGGTTAGCGGCAAATTTTGCTTTTTCCTCATTGGTGCAGCGTAAATTGAATTGAATTTAATTTACGCAATATGTCGGCGAATTGCTTTGTGTCTTTACATCACATTCCTCTCTGGAAAAAAAGTTTTCCCCTCGGCGAGGCTAGATAAGAAATGTATGGCAGAGTTCAAAACAAGTTAAGCAATTGGTTATTATTCTGCCCATAGATATAAAAGATTAATGTACCATTAATGCTGGGCTGAAGTATTCTTGATGATTGCTTCAACAATGATATGATGCCAAGTTACGACTAGGAATTGCTACACAAATTGTTAGCTGTAGTGTCCGGTCATACCGGGTGAGGCAAAATGGAGCAGTGTAATATTTGGGAGTCGCAGCGTGAGGATTTCGAGGTAGATCGACGCTGATATTTGTAGAGTGGTCTCAGTGCAACTGATGAAGTTGAGATATGCATTGAAAGTGGCCTGTACAATGATATGAAGCTGATAACTACTTAGTGTTGTTACACGAAAGCATTAGCTCTAAGTAGCTGGTCATACCAAAATAGGCAGTGTGAGGTCAGGTGTGAGCCATACATTATAATGTAAAAATATATACATGAAAATCAAAGGTAACTGCATAAAAAATATATGTACTCGAACATTGCCTCAGAGATGGCATAATACCAAAGAACTGTTTAAAAATGCTAAAGCAGCCTTCGAGTTCCCTATGCATTCTCTCTAGCTTACCGTTAGATTGGGAATGGTAGGCAGTCGTCCGGCGTAAGCTGCATCCCATGTAACGCAAGGTAGTTTTGAAACGATCCGATGAGAAGCAAGTGCCTCTTTCAGTGATGACCTCATTGGGAACACCATTATTGGATATCCATATAGAGATAAAACCGTTAGTTACTTTGTCTGCAGAAATGGTGCCAAGAGGTAATGCCGTAGGCGACCGTGTAAATGTCACCGCGCTGCTCCGTTCGCAGGATGGATGGCGTTAGTGCAGGTTCACGGAGTGTCACGGAATTGACAGTGAATGGCGACGGTGCAGGTGGTTGTAGCGAGACTTCCGGCCTGGAAAGGGCATCTGCAATAAAGTTTTTTACGCCCTTGACATTCGCTTTAGACGTGAAAACTGCCTTTTTACCCTTGCATTGTACTTGGCGATAGTTGAAGTTGCGTTTCGAAGTGCCCTTACTAATGGTGCATGATCTGTGAAAACAACAAATCAGTTTCTGTCAATGATTCTGATAAAATGGCGCACTGCATCGTTGATGGGTAGGAGCTCTCGACCGAAAGTGTCGTATCTCATTTCTAATGGTTGGAGAGTACGCGAGCAGAAACTGATAGGCAAATTCAAAAGCATCTTTCGTAAGTAGAAATGATCGTTGAAAATCTGGATGCGTTAGCATTTTTGCATTTGCTAACGAGTTGATGGTGAGTCGAAGTAATTCCTCGTCTTCAGATAACCAAGTAATGATGGAATTCTTGCTAAGTCCTTTTCGATTCCGCAGGTGCTTGCAGAAAGGATAAAGTTGTCTTGAAAGGTCTGGAAGGAATTTGCGGTAGTAGTTTAGTACTCCAAAATTTTTCTGCAACTCGCTAACTGTCTTTGGTGACTTAAAATTCCTGATTGAATTCGCCTTGGTCGGCTAAGGTTGAATACCTTGTGGCGTGATACGATTCCCTAAGAATTCCACGGATGTAGTTGCTATCTGCGTCTTGTCACAGTTGATCTTGAGTTCGTGGTTGGATAAGTGTGAGAGGACATTTCGTAAATGCTTGGCATGAGATTCCAAGTCTGGACTGAATACCATTATGTCATCGAGATATGACATATTATAAGCGGCGTCGTAGCGAAGTATGTTGTTCATGAATCTTTGAACTGTCTGTGTAGCACACTTAAATCCAAAAGGCATGTAAAGATATTCGAAAAGGCCAAACGGAGTGATGACTGCAGTCTTTTCAATAACTTCTTGTGCTACCGTGAAGTGATGGTAGGCTTGTCTGAGGTCAATCACTCAGAAGAAAATGCTGCTGTTGAGTTTTTCAAGTAAGATATTAATATTTTGAATAGGAAAAGCATCAGATTTTGTCATTGAATTTAACTTGCGGTAATCTCCACAGGCTCTGTACGATCCGTTTGATTTGGAGACTAAGTGTTGTGGTGACGCCCATGAACTTTGCGATGGTTTGATGATTCTCTGTTCCAACAGCCTTGAAAATTCCTCTTGAGCATCTTTTAGTATAGCAGGGCCTAGTGGTCGCTTCTTGTGTGCAATAGGTTGTCCTGCTGTGACGATATGGTGAATCGTGCTGGCGACTCGTAGCTCTGACTTGCTAAAATCGAAAAGCGACTTGTGTTCTCGAAGAGCTGCTGATATCTCTGCTGAATGATGCACAGGTTTTGGCTAATTGACCTGTAAAACCAAACGCTTGAAGGCAAGTGTCCAAAAACTTTGCTCAAGTGCGGTGGAGGATTCGATGACCTAATGATTGGCAAGATAAAAAAAAAAAAAAAAAAAAAAAAAAAAAAAAAAAAAAAAAAAAAAAAAAAAAAAAAAAAAAAAAAAAAAAAAAAAAAAAAAAAAAAAAAAAAAAAAAAAAATTGGCTGAATGACCTGTAACTCCAAACGCTCGGAGGCAAGTGTCCAAAAACTTTGCTCAAGTCCGGTGAAGGGGTCGATGATCTTTTGATTGGCAAGATCAACAATGAGCCGAAATTTCAATAGGAAATCATAGGCCTATTAAATAGTGTGAGACCTTGGCAATGATGAAGTTGTGAGTAAATTCACGCCGTAAACCTATATTGAGTGTGCGATACCGACAGCCAGAAGTAGGTATGGGCTCGCCTGTTGCTGTTGCCAGTAGAACGTCTTGCGACATATCGGCCATTGAATCACCCTTGAGAACTGAGAATGCTGCATCTGTGTCTACGATGAATTCTTCGCCAGTTCTGAAATCAAGAAAGTGCAGAATTTCGTTGGGCTGTTTGGCCAGGTCACGCAAGCAAGTAGGATGGTGATTGCGACTGGCATTGTCCGTTTGGCTATATATGTGGCAAATTCGGTGTGGACTAAAAGAGTCGATAGGAATGTCGGATTGTAAGTGATATCTTCTTTGTGGCGCAGAAAGTACGGTCTTCTACTTTCTGCGCCATACGTTTCTTGATCCTTATGCTGCACTGCACATATTTACTGTGGTATTTCCCGTTAACTTTGGAATTTGGCATTCATTTGTATATTCTTCCGAACATTGGAGACAGACTTTACATGAATAAAATACTTCTGGTTATTATAGCACCAGTTCTCTGGAGCATATCTGTTCAAAGTTTGTGGGGATCTAGATCGCCGCCTACTGTTATCTCGTGTTTTGGGAGTAAAATTTGGTCGAGCGTTCACCTGAATTAGCTCAAATTTCCCTATGAGAGATCCTTGTAGAACTTTAGCCATATTCGCTATCGTTTTCTCTAAAGAGGAGATCCTATTGTCCTGTGGGGAAGGACAGAAGGATGCCGAATTAAACTTAGGTTCCAAAACCCTAAATTTTAACTCCTATCTCTCAGATAAGTCATCTATTGAGAGAGTGTTGGGGAGCTGTCTTGCGAACAATTTTAGTGACGGAAGAAGATTGTTAATAAAAACAACCTTGGCCTCACAATCAGAAATATAGGTTCTATATCAAAGTTTCCGCAATTCCCTGAAAAACTCAATGAGACCAAGGTTTCGCATGTCTAATTGCGCATATTTATTTATTATCTGCTCAGTTTCTGTGGAACCCAGCAAAGATTCTACTTCATCTGGAGGCCCAAAATGGGATTGGGTAGTTTCCTAATGGCATCAAGCTTCGGATAAATCCGTCGCTGCAATTCTGAAGGTAGTTTAGCGAGAACATTTGACAGTTTTTAATGACAATCATAATCTGGAAACGGGGAGAAAGCGTAGTCTACGCGGCTAAAGAATAGTTTGCTATCTCCATCCCAAACAGGAACATCAATATCTAAAATTGGACCAGACATTCTAACAATCTTATTGAACCTTCAAGCATACATTTATAAGCAAGATGAAACGTATAAGAAGACTTGAAACGAAACACTTACCCACTAACAGCTTCCACCGTTGAAACAGAATCTTCCGCAATTGAATCTGTCGAGAGATTAGCGAAGAACACAGATAAATAATTAGTTTTTTCACATAAAACGTCAGTTCTACACATTCGTACAGTCAATGTTCATTTACAGATAACCAAGATGTACAGTTTTGTATGTAGGAAAATAATTGAATAGAAAACCTTCCTTTAAAATATATATAACCAACAAAATTATTCAGAAAACCTCGACTTTAGAGAGAATAATAACCAGAGTAAAACATATACGCAAATGTTAGTTTATTGTAGTCCCAAAAAAATTAAAAAGAAACACTGTCGATTGTATTTATACCAAATGTTTTCTGATGACTAAAAACAGTACAGTACTCAGTATCCTGTCGCGGTCACCGATTTTGTAAACGCCCCAGCATCAAGTAAATGCCGTACGATATTACAAAGTCAGTTTTTATCATATGCAAAGGTAGAAACACATAAAATATATAAATCCTGATTTTGAACGTTAAGTCACATAAATCCACTGCACGTTACCGGCGTATTACGCGCGGATGTCTATTTTTATTAAACAAACCCTTTTAATGACAATAAAATTTGTATTTTAAGAAATCTCAGTTAAAACTGCTTGAAACTAACAAAAATTGTTGCTAGAATCGAAGTTAAGAGAAATATTGTGCAAAAACAGAATTAGCCTCTGTGACCTTAAAGAGAACTGTATTTATCAAAATTGAACATCGTCGGGTTGTAACGCGGAGCCGCGTGTTACACACCAGCTAACTTTCACGGCATTTGCCGGAGAACACAATACCGGATCTAATAAGGGCCTCCAATAGTACTTCAAACGCTCCAGCTTCAACAAAATGCCGTACGATGTTACAAATTCAGTTTTGGTGACAGAATGGCTGAGTTAGTACTGTTAGGGGTCCATAGCAGGGTCGGTCTTGCGTTCTCTGGCAAACGCCGAGAAGGCCAGTTAGTGTAGCAGTGTCAAGAAGTACTCCTGGACACTGAATACCAGCTCTGGTTAACTTGGGTTGTGGTTCCATCTGTTGTGGCGTTTAAATCCGTGGTGAGAGATTAGCTGAGTAATCTCGTTGAAGTTCTGCATATTCTTTGTAGAGGATGTTAAATCCTCCGCCTTATGTAAAATAACCTTGACTGATAAATTTAAACCACCATAGCTGATTGTAACGAACTTTATTTAAAAAGAATTTTTTCTTTTTATTTTCCAGAACATTCTTTGTTTAAATACTTGATTTTAAAATTGTGCGCTATTTTCAGTTTTTGAGTATCTCGCTCCTTGTCTGGTATTGTAAATTTTGGTCTGCTGCATTTTCACAATTTCTTGGTTAAACGATTATTTCATTAACAAATATATTGCTCCATCAATTGCCTTTTTTGTTCTAATATAAAACAGAAAGGAACAGGAGCCTAGGAACAGGTATATTTGATTGTGTCTTTGGTTCAAGTATTCCATCTTCCTAGATAAATAACTTTGCGGAACCGTTTCCAGCTTTCACTTTCCGATTGCCTAACTGTAAGTATCGATCTAATTGTTATCTCATATATTCATGGATACCTATATTAAATTTGAGGACACAAGTAGGTTAGTGCAGGACATAGCGGACTTGAACTTAAGTAACTATAATAACCATATAAGCCTATCAGACTCTACTGTGAATTTTAGGACTTTCAGCGATCTGGCATCTATGGGGCTTTCAGACACGAATAGGTTAGGGGCCTCAACAACTTTCTTCAAGATAGCATAGGAAATTCAACAAACGAACCGTTTTCAACAATATTTTGCTTAGCAAATAGTATCCGTCATTTTTACAACCCGGATTTATACTTGTGTGCCTGTGATTTTGAGTCATGTATCTAAACTCCTAAGCATCGTAAGTCGTGCAATGCATGCAATCTTCAATTATATAACAATATATGGTTTAGATGAATCTTCCATACAGGACGAGCCTACTTTGTATACTTTTCGTCAAAGAGTTCCAACTTTCCATTTCCGATCTATCAGTAAAAGGCAGATATCATACCAAATTGGGAATCGATATTGAGTTAAATTACAATGGCAGATTATGATCATATACACGTAGACCCATACTCTTCGGTAGACGCATTATCTCCGTTTAATTTCACAGTTTCCCCGCGAAATAAATACCATAATCGGTCTAAATATAAATGCTGTATTAAATCATTATCATTCGATTCTTTTAAATAGGCCTGCAAAATTTATACGTCAAATTAACTCCAATACGCCCATAATTAATCAGCTCGAACTCTGTCAACTTGTTTAAAAAGTAAAGTAAAGAACTTAAATAAACGAAAAAGACTGCTCTAGAAATTTGACATAATTGACGAAAATGTAGATTATTTTTAATTTAACATTATGAGCCCCAATAAACCTGACTGTCATACCAAAAATATGTTTCCGTAAATGTAAGATCAAATTGTCCCTAAAGAGGCCTATGCAGAGAATACATTAACGAGGGCCGTGCATATATATATATATATATATATATATATATATATATATATCGTGTTTTCGTTATACTAGGGGTTGAATGCCGAGATTCTGAACCAAATTTTCCGGGTACAAAATCCGGCAGCAGAAAATCTGGTAAGTACTGATGAGTGTATAAATAGGACAAGACTGCTCTTGATGGAGAACTGCATTTGTTATATTATGCATTTTGTATTTTATAAAAACATCAATGAAATAATAGAATTATTTAATTGCAATTTAATTAGAAATATGTAACTTTAATTTTGATATACGTTGTAAAATGTTTCTTCTAATACTTTATCAACATATATTCAAATTAACACAGTTTCATTTAAATATTTTAAAAGTTTAACTTTATACGTCCTCTCTCAAATCGTCTTTCTCAATAAATCCTCACTATCTATTTCAGATTTTGTTAGTTTTTATTTAGGATTGTTGATAATTATATGTTCAGATTGACATATTTATGAAGGAAATATGGAAGCACTATGACTGGATTTAAGATAATTTATTTTACTCGTTTGCATTGTTTATTTAAATTGTTTAAATTTTCCTGTATAACTTTCAGCTTATGAAAACATTTAAAGTGAAATAACGACGATTCTTCTTTACACATCAATTTTAAAATAAATTATAGCTGATGATAATGATGAGGATATTTTTGTATTTTTGCGTTATAAATCGCCCAATGATGTTTTATCTGGAAGCAAAATAAATGCACGGTTCAAATACAAATAAAAAAGGAAAAAAAACTTTTTTATCTGGTTTTGTATGTCAGCAATTTAAGTAGATTTGCTTTTAATTTAATCAACCATTGGTCTACAGAAAATGCGCATATGTACAAAGACTTCTTTAGCAAGATCGGATGAAACAGCATTTCTTGTTACCTAATTTGAGCACGCTATCAGGAACATCGTAAAAATTCAAGGATTCCTGTAGTGTTTGATAAGATGTTAAGTCTCACAGGAAATTTCTTTTAGTATTTGGAAGGCAGTGTTCGTTGAGCTCCATTACAGCGGTAATATAAATATAAATATAAATATAAATATAAATATAAATATATATATATATAAATATAAATATAAATATAAATATAAATATAAATATATATACAAATATAAATATAAATATAAAAATAAATATAAATATAAATATAAATACAAATATAAATATAAATATAAATATAAATATAAATATAAATAAAACATCAATTTAAATATAAATATAAATATAAATATAAATAAACTTTAATTATTATTATAAATATAAATATAAATATATTTATAAATATAAATATAAATAAACTTTTAATATAATTATAAATATATATATTTATATACACATATAAATTTAAATGTAAATATAAATATAAATATAAATATAAATATAAATGTAATATAAATATTAACATAAATAATAATATAAATATAAATATAAATATAAATATAAATATAAATATAAATATAAATATAAATATAAATATAAATATAAATATAAATATAAATATAAATATAAATATAAATATAAATATAAATATAAAATAAGAATAAATATAAATATAAATATAAATATAAATTTAAATATAAATATAAATATCAATATAAACATAAATTGAAATATAAATATAAATATAAATACAAATATAAATATAAATATAATATAAATATAAATATAAATATAAATATAAACGCCAGGCTAAGCCTCATAATAACGCACCTTCACTCCCAAACCCGTCCACCAGGTCTACATCCCCTCGAAAGGTTACCTTTGTGACAGATGCTATGAATCAGAAACTGAAAAAACGTAAGTCTACGAAGACCAAGCAAAACTTCGAGCCAGCCCCATCAAATTCATCTCCCCCTACTGAATCCACCATCGTCCCCACCCTGGACAGTTCCGCCCCAGCTCCTGATCTTTCCCCGTCCTTGCTCGCCCCCCCAACGCACCTTCCGAGTGCCCCCTCGAACACAGATATCTCGCCCCCCTCTTGCTTTCAAACCCTACAACTGCCTCACCCACCTGATAAACGAGGGACAACAACAGAAATCCAAATCGACTCTGACCACTCTATCCTTGTCAACAAGCGGTCTGTCACCCTCATCAGCCCTAGATCTCGCTCAACCCGCCAGCGGAAAGCCCCCGCACGCTTCTCCTCTCCGATCTAACCATCCATCTCTCAAAGCGCTCTCAGCAATCCTCATCAACTGCAGGTCACTTACGCCTAAAATTAATCAACTACGAGCCTTTCTGTCCTCTAACGAGATTGACATATGCGTTCTTGTTGAGACTTGGCTGTCCCCCTCCATCCATAGTGATGACCTTTTCCTCATTCATGGTTACACGTTCCTTCGCAGCGACAGAACTGTCGGTCGCGGAGGCGGACTAGCTGCCTATGTCCGATCCCTTCTTATGCCCAAACGCTTATCGACATCGAACTCTCAAGGGTTGGAATTTTTCTCGTTTCAGCTACAAATCCTTAACCAAAGCATATCTACCTGCGTTGTCTACAGACCCCCTAATATCTCACTCATCGACGACACTCGCGGGGCCCAACTCCTTTCCACTCTTTTCTCTTTACACTCTGATCGGTACGTCGTTGTGGGTGATCTCAACCTCCCCACGACTAACTGGCATAATCTAGCTTCCGAAAATCACCCACTGCTTCGACTCTTTGCGGATAACCTGCTACACCAATTCGTTCATTTTCCTACCCGAGGGAACAACCAACTGGATTGTGTTCTCTCCAATAACGAGGTGACCGATGTTCGCTCTCGGGAAATCTTCCCCAATCTTGATCACTGTCAGGTATCCTTCCTCTTGCCTCTCTTATCCTTCACTCCTCGAGAAGACACCCAATCTTTCAGACGATTCACCAACTGGGACGAGTTCCGCCGACTCTGTGACACAGTTAACTGGAGGGACCTCTTTCTCCCGAACAACCTCTCCTCGTGCTTCTCCGAAGTCCATAACATCCTATCCTCCCACTATAACTCCGCCACCTCTATTCAACAAGTATACTCGACGAATAAGATGAACGCTCTGTTTAAGGCACGTGACAATCTCGCACGCAGCTCTCGCCTACGCACATCGTCACTGGCTCGCGCCCTCGCTCTGAGACGCATTGATGGGCTCATCAAACAGGCTATCAACAAACAAGCGCTCCACGTCGAAAAACGCATCCGCTCAGCTCCTAACCCCCGGGCAAAGTTCGCCATCATCAAACACCAATTGTTGCAAAAGCCCAAAACCTCATATATCAACTTCTCTCAGTCAGACGACCTTTGCTTCGCTAATGACTATCTGACTCATCTTCTCGACTCATTTTCCTCTCCCACTCCGCCTATTGAGATGGTAGACAACGGAGACTCCGAGAACCTTCGCTGGTTATACGTCTCTCCGGCTTCCGTCGCCCAAGCAGTTAAAGACATTAAATCTAAACACCAATTTGATCAATACGGTGTTTCAGTCAGCATGATTGCGCTGCTTGGCTGGAACGTTTTCTCTCTACTTGCAGATGTTATTAATCATTGTGTCGAAACCATCTATCTTCCCTCAGACTGGCTTTGCTCGACGATCTCTCCCATCCCCAAAAACGGCTCTTCCTCGACCTCATCATTTAAAGATCTCCGCCCCATTACTATCGTACCTTCCTTCACCAAAATCTTCGACAGGATCCTATACAACCTAATCTACCCTTTCATTAAGTCCCATGAAAACTTCTACCTCCTTGATGATCAACATGGTTTCCTGAACGGCCGCTCATCTTCCACCAACTTAGTTAGTATTCTCGATCATTGCTACTCTTCTTTCTCTAAAGGGCTTCAGTGCACTCTCCTCTTCCTAGATATATCCAAGGCTTTTGACTCGCTGTCATTTTCAGCAATTGAATCTGCCTTAATGAGAAGCGGTATTTGCGGAAATGTTCTCAATCTTATCAGCTATTATCTTCGGAATCGCTATACAAGAGTAAAAATTGGCAGCAGTCTCTCGAGGCCAACCCATGTCCGATCCGGTGTTCCCCAGGGCTCTGTACTTGGTCCCATTCTCTTCAACCTTGCACTCGCACACATACAGGTTGAAGACACTCTTTTCAAGCTGTTCAAATATGCAGATGATATGGTCATCGTATTCAGCAACCCCACAACTTCCAACCCTTCCTCACCCCTTATATCGGAGCTCCTATCCTCGCTCCACTTGCAGCTCAGCGAAATCGGACTCAAACTAAATCCCACCAAAACCCGCTTAATGAGACTCTCGTCTGATCCATTCTGCTCCATCCCGGCTGCCAACTACCCCCTCGACATAGAAATAATAGATTCGGCCAAACATCTCGGCATTCAATTCTCAAAATCCCTAGACTTCTCCCCACACCTTACTCACACTACCTCCAAACTCTTCAAATGGGCCCGTCTGATCTGTTTTAAGACTAACAATCCCACTCTCCAACTCACATTATTCAAGGTCTACGTTCTGCCCCTCATTTCCTACGCCAGCGAATTCTACTGTCCTCTCACCCACGCCTCCTCGTACACCATTGAACAGGTATCCTCCAGATTTCTTAAGCGAGTCTTCCCGAACTGCCAAAACTACAGGGAACGCCTACTTCTAGCTAACCTCCTTCCGCTTTGGTTCACACGTCACCTTCGAGTCATTTCTTTTATCCATAAGATCTCAACTTCCTTACCACTCTCCAACTTTGCCCACCCAAGTCACCACTACGCCACACGTTCTAGTAACTCTTCTATCCAAGCCTTTCATACCCCCACCTTATTTAAAAAAATCTATCTCTTCTCCAAAGCCACTAATGTCTTCAACGCTCTCCCCACAGACATAAAACTCCTACCCCAGCACGAATTCAAAAAGGCAGCCCATCAGTACTTCTTCAACAAATTTCTTTGTGATACGACCGATTGGAAACGAAACTGGTTCCTTCTCAATCCATAACATTTACTCCACCCTATCTTCTTACCTCTCTTGTCTTATTCTTTTTTCTTCAAGATTCACTAATACCACCTCTCAGCCCATTCCTAACCCCATTATATCCACGTTGCGGATACTCTACTACGTTTTGCTCATCCAACTCTTTTCTTTTTTCTTGTTTCAGCGGAGGACCGGAAACCCAACAGCCCTACCGATTCACCAACGGTTCGCTTCGGACTTCGACTCTCCCTGGTCTTATTTTAATCTCGATCACGTTCTACAGATGCCTGCGATCCTTGCAAGACTCGCTCGCCTCAATCCTGCCGACTCCATCAATTCATTCGTCACGACAACGGACTCCAACGGTCGTCGTCTACCTCCGGGCCGCCATCCTTTTATCTTCATCTTCGTTTTCGATCTCACATTCACCTTGAAGATCTGATACTTCACGGACTATCTCCAATTGATCTTGTCTAGTCAAATGGAACTTCGCTTATATTTATTTTTCACCAGATTGAACTATCTTGTTGTTAATGATAACTTTTCCCCTCCCCAACCCCTCCCCCTGCTATTAAATACTTTGCTAGTCACAATTCCACTCACCTCCACATATCCTACCCTTGATTTGCTATTTCAATGATTGGGCCAGTTGGCCTTTGATGCCAAATAAATGTATTATTATTATTAAAAAAAATAAATATAACATATAAATATAAATATAAATATTAAATATAAATATAAATATAAATATAAAAATAAATATAAATATAAATATAAATGTGAAATATAAATATAAATATAAATATAAATATAAATATAAACATAAATTTAAATTTAAATATAAATATTAATAAAAATAAACTTTAAAGATGATTATGAATATAAATATAAATATAAATATAAATATAAATATAAATAAACTTTTAATATAATTATAATTATATATATTTATATATATATATATATATATATATATATATATATATATATATATATATAATTATAATAATAATAATAATAATAATGCATTTATTTGGCATCAAAGGCCAACTGGCCCGACCATTGAAATAACAAATCAAGGGTAGGATATGTGGAGGTGAGTGGAATTGTGACTAGCAAAGTATTTAATAGCAGGGGGAGGGGTTGGGGAAGGGAAAAGTTATCATTAACATCAAGATAGTTCAATCTGGTGAAAAATAAATAGAAACGAAGTTCCATTTGACTAGACAAGATCAATTGGAGATAGTCCATGAAGTATCAGAGCTTCAAGGTGAATGTGAGATCGAAAACAAAGATGAAGATGAAAAGATGGCGGCCCGGAGGTAGACGTCGACCGATGGAGTCCATTGTCGTGACGATTGAGTTGATGGAGCAAAGCATGGACATGGATGGAATCAGCAGGATTGAAGCGAGCGAGTCTTGCAGGGGTCGCAGGCATCCGTAGAACGTGGTTGTGATTGAAAGAAGACCAGGGGGAGTCGATGTCCGAAGCGAACCGTTGGTGGATCGGTAGGGCTGTTGGGTTTCCGGTCCTCCGCTGAAACAAGAAAGAAAAGAATTGGATGAGCAAAACGTAGTAAAGTATCCACAACGTGGATATAATGGGGTCAGGAATGGGCTGAGAGGTGGTATTAGTGAATCTAGAAGAAAAGATTAAGACCAGAGAGGTAAAGTGGAAGATTAGATGGCTGCCTGAGGGATTTCGCCCTCCGAAGTTAGTAAAGAGAATAGCCTGGGGTGAAGTAAATGTTATGGATTGAGAAGGAACCAGTTTCGTTTCCAATCGGTCGTATCACAAAGAAGTTTGTTGAAGAAGTACTGATGGGCTGCCTTTTTGAATTCGTGCTGGGGTAGGAGCTTTATGTCTGTGGGAAGAGCGTTGAAGACATTAGTGGCTTTGGAGAAGAGATAGATTTTTTTAAATATGGTGGGGGTATGGTTGGCTTGGATAGAAGAGTTACTAGAACGTGTGGCATAGTGGTGACTTGGGTGGGCAAAGTTGGAGAGTGGTAAGCAAGTTGTGATCTTATGGATAAAAGAAATGACTCGAAGGTGACGGGTGAACCAAAGCGGAAGAAGGTTTGCCAGGAGTAGGCGTTCCCTATAGTTTTGGCATTTCGGGAAGACTCGCTTTAGAAATCTGGAGGATACCTGTTCAATAGTATACGAGGAGGCGAGGGTGAGAGGACAGTAGAATTCGCTGGCGTAGGAAATGAGGGGCAGAACGTAGACCTTGAATAACGTGAGTTGGAGAGTGGGATTGTTAGTCTTAAAACAGATCAGACGGGCCCATTTGAAGAGTTTGGAAGTAGTGTGTGTAAGGTGTAGGGAGAAGTCTAGGGATTTTGAGAAATGAATGCCAAGATGTTTGGCCGAATCTATTATTTCTATATCAAGGGGGTAGTTGGCAACCGGGATAGAGCAGAATGGATCAGAGGAGAGTTTCATTAGGCGAGTTTTGGTGGGATTTAGTTTGAGGCCGATTCTGCTGAGCTGCGAGTGGAGCGAGGATAGGAGCTCCGATATAAGGGGTAAGGAGGGGTTGGATGTTGTGGGGTTGCTGAATACGATAACCATGTCATCCGCATATTTGAACAGCTTGAAAAGGTTGTCTTCAACCTGTATGTGCGCGAGCGTAAGGTTGAAGAGAATGGGACCAAGTACGGAGCCCTGGGGAACACCGGATCGGATATGGGCTGGCCTCGAGTGACTACTGCCAACTTTTACTGTCGCATATCGGTTTCGGAGATAGTAACTAATAAGATTGAGAACGTTGCCGCAGATACCGCTTCTCAGTAAGGCGGATTCGATTGCTGAAAATGACAGCGAGTCAAAAGCCTTGGATATATCCAGGAATAGGAGAGTGCACTGAAGCCCTTTAGAGAAGGAGGAGTAGCAATGATCGAGAACACTAACTAAGTTGGTGGAAGAGGAGCGGCCATTCAAAAAGCCATGTTGATCATCGAGGAGATAGAAGTTTACATGAGACTTAATGGAGGGGTAAATTAGGTTGTAGAAGATCCTGTCAAAGATTTTGGTGAAAGAAGGGGGAGATCTTTAAAGGATGAAATTGAAGAAGTGCCATTTTATGGATAGGAGAGATCGTCGAAATAAGACAGTCCGGGGGAAGATAGGTGGTTTCGAGACAATGATTAATAACATCTGCAATCAGAGAGAAGACGTTCCAGCCTAGAAGGGCAATCATACTGACCGAGACACCATATTGATCAAATTGGTGTTTAGATTTAATGTCTTTAATTGCTTGGGCGACGGAAGCCGGAGAGACATGGAACCAGCGTAGGTTCTCGGTGTCTCCGTTGTCTAACATCTCAACAGGCGGAGTGGGAGTGGAAAAGGAGTCGAGAAGGTGAGTCAGATAATCATTGGCGAAGCAGAGGTCGTCTGACTGAGAGAAGTTGATATACGAGGTTTTGGGCTTTTGCAGCAATTGGTGTTTGATGATGGCGAACTTTGCCCGGGGATTAGGAGCTGAGCGGATGCGTTTTTCGATGTGGAGCGCTTGTTTGTTGATAGCCTGTTTAATGAGCCCATCAATGCGTCTCAGAGCGAGGGCGCGAGCAAGTGACGATGTGCGTAGGCGAGAGTTGCGTGCGAGGTTGTCACGTGCCTTAAACAGAGCGTTCAACTTATTCGTCGAGTATACGTGTTGAATAGAGGTGGCGGAGTTATAGTGGGAGGATAGGATGTTATGGACTTCGGAAAAGCACGAGGAGAGATTGTTTGGGAGAAAGAGGTCCCTCCAGTTAACAGTGTCACAGAGTCGGCGGAACTCTTCCCAGTTGGTGAATCGCCTGAACGATTGGGTGTCTTCTCGAGGGGTGAAGGATAAGAGAGGTAAGAGGAAGGATACCTGACAGTGATCAAGATTAGGGAAGATCTCCCGAGAGTGAACATCGGTCACCTCGTTATTGGAGAGTACATAATCCAGTTGGATGTTCCCTCGGGAAGGAAAATGCATGAATTGGTGTAACAGGTTGTCCGCGAAGAGTCGAAGCAGTGGTTGACTTTCCGAAGCTAGATTATGCCAGTTAGCCATGGGGAGGTTGAAATCACCCACAACGACGTACCGATCAGAGTGTAAAGAGAAAAAAGTAGATAGAAGTTGGGCCCCGCGGGTGTCGTCGATGAGTGAGATATTAGGGGGTCTGTAGACAACACAGGTAGATATGCTTTGGTTATGGATTTGTAGCTGAAACGAGAAAAATTCCAATCCTTGAGAGTTCGATGTCGACAAGCGTTTGGGCATAAGAAGGGATCGGACATAGGCAGCTAGTCCGCCCCCACGACCGACAGTTCTGTCGCTACGAAGGAACGTGTACCTGTGAATGAGGAAAAGATCATCACAGTGGATGTAAGGGGACAGCTAAGTCTCAACAAGAACGCATATGTCTATCTCGTTAGAGGATAGAAAAGCTCCTAGTTGATTGATTTTAGGCGTTAGTGACCTGCAGTTGATGAGAATTGCTGTGAGTGCTCTGAGAGAGGAATGGTTAGATCGGGGAGCAGAAGCGTGCGGGGGCTTTCCGCTGGCGGGCGGGGCGAGATCTAGGGCTGATGAGGGTGATAGACGCTCGTTGACAAGGATAGAGTCGTCAGCGTCGATTTGGATTTCTTTTGTCCCGCGTTTATCAGGTGGGTGAGGTAATTGGAGGGTTTAAAAGCAAAAGGGGGGCGAGATATCTTGGCTCGAGGGGGCACTCGGAAGCAGCGTTGATGGAGCGAGCAGGGACAGAGACAGATCAGGGGCTGGGACGCAACAGTCCAGGGTGGGGTCGATAATGGGTTCAGTAGAGGGAGTCGAAGTGAATGGGGCTGGGTCGAAGTTTTGTTTGGTCTTAGAAGACACGCTTATTCGGTTTCTGGGTCATAGCATCCGTCACAAAAGTAACTTGTCGTGGGGATGTGGACTTGGCGGACGACTTTGGGGGAGAAGGTGCGTTATTAGGAGGCTTAGCCTGGCGTGGTCGGCCACGACGACGTGGTAAAGCTTGAAATTTTGTGAGGGGACTGGTTGAGGTGTAAGGCCTAAAAGTGAAAGGAAGGCCTTCAAATCGGGAAGGTATCAGTAGGGGTGGACTGGAGGAAGGTGCAACGCCAGGGATTCCGCCGTGAACTGAGCGGCTTTTCTTTGGATTGCTCCAGCCCGGAAAGGCGTGATGAGCTGGAGGAGGCGGGTGGGTGGTGTCCGGTTTATGGGTTTGGGCTTTCTCTAAAGTCCTCTGTAATAGCATGTAATCTCGTTTTAGTTTGACTTTCCAGGATGCTAAGATGGGCGAGTGCAGTTTGAGATGACGAACCTCACCGTCAGATAGTCTTTTGTGCGAGGAGAGAATAAAGGCTTGACCCTTTCCCGAGGAGAACTCTTTAAGGAGCCTAAAGTTATCCCCTAATTGACTGATGAGATCTGAGGCCAGATCGTCCTTTGAGAGTGGGGAGTGCGGAGACCAAAGAAAGAGGTTTCTCTTGTTGTGATTTCGCAGGGCAACCTCCCTGGCTACCCCATTCAGAAATGCATCAGCTGAATGGTGGTGATTGAAAGGTTGCCAGTCAATGCTCCATGTAATCCTTTGATGTCCACCATTTGCTGTTGGAGGTCAGAAATATTGGAGATAAGCTTTTGGGTGAGGAACGGGGAGATGGGGGCTGGCGACGAAAGCTGGTTCATGGTGGAGTGAGATAGAAGAGCAGAAATATTGTAGATTACGATAAAAGAGAGGAAAAGAATGAGTATTGATGAGAGAAAAAGAATGGGTATTAAAATGCAGAAATAAACGGGAAAATCGGGTGAGCTAGGAATAGATCCTTGATAACTGAATGTAAATTTCAAAAAAAGAATGTGTAGGTAGATTACTGGTGTATCCTAGAGATGAAATCAGACAAAAAATCCCGAGAATCTTAACATTAAAACAAAATGAAACCCGAAATCCTTCGAAATAAGAGACAATGACGAAAACCGCAGGCACGCTCTCTCCGGTCGTTGCGTTCCACCCGACAAAAATATAAATATAAAAATAATTATAAATATAAATATAAACATAAATATAAATATAAATATAAATATAAATATAAATATAAATATAAATATAAATATAAATATAAATATAAATATAAATATAAATATAAATATAAATATAAATATAAATATAAATATAAATATAAATATAAATATACATATAAATATAAATATAAAAATAATTATAAATATAAATATAAATATAAACATTAATTTAAATCTAAATATAAATATAAATATAAATATAACTATAAATAAAAATAAATATAAATATAAATATAAATATAAATATAAATATAAATATAAATTCAATATAAATATATAATAATAAATAATAATAATAATAATAATAATAATAATTTACCAAAATATAAATAAAAACATAAATATAAATATAAATATAAACATAAATATAAATAAACTTTAATGATGATAAATATAAATATAAATATAAATATAAATATAAATATAAATATAAATATAAATATAAATATAAATATAAATATAAATATAAATATAAATATAAATATAAATATAAATATAAATATAAATATAAATATAAATATAAATATAAATATAAATATAAATATAAATATAAATATAAATATAAATATAAATATAAATATAAATATAAATATAAATATAAATATAAATATAAATATAAATATAAATATAAATATAAATATAAATATAAATATAAATATAAATATAAATATAAATATAAATATAAATATAAATATAAATATAAATATAAATATAAATATAAATATAAATATAAATATAAATATAAATATAAATATAAATATAAATATAAATATAAATATAAATATAAATATAAATATAAATATAAATATAAATATAAATATAAATATAAATATAAATATAAATATAAATATAAATATAAATATAAATATAAATATAAATATAAATATAAATATAAATATAAATATAAATATATAAATATAAATATAAATATAAATATAAATATAAATATAAATATAAATATAAATATAAATATAAATATAAATATAAAATATAAATATAAATATAAATATAAATATAAATATAAATATAAATATAAATATAAATATAAATATAAATATAAATATAAATATAAATATAAATATAAATATAAATATAAATATAAATATAAATATAAATATAAATATAAATATAAATATAAATATAAATATAAATATAAATATAAATATAAATATAAATATAAATATAAATATAAATATAAATATAAATATAAATATAAATTATAAATATAAATATAAATATAAATATAAATATAAATATAAATATAAATATAAATATAAATATAAATATAAATATAAATATAAATATAAATATAAATATAAATATAAATATAAATATAAATATAAATATAAATATAAATATAAATATAAATATAAATATAAATACAAATATAAATATAAATATAAATATAAATATAAATATAAATATAAATATAAATATAAATATAAATATAAATATAAATATAAATATAAATATAAATATAAATATATAAATATAAATATAAATATAAATATAAATATAAATATAAATATAAATATAAATATAAATATAAATATAAATTATAAATATAAATATAAATATAAATATAAATATAAATATAAATATAAATATAAATATAAATATAAATATAAATATATAAATATAAATATAAATATAAATATAAATATAAATATAAATATAAATATAAATATAAATATAAATATAAATATAAATATAAATATAAATATAAATATAAATATAAATATAAATATAAATATAAATATAAATATAAATATAAATATAAATATAAATATAAATATAAATATAAATATAAATATAAATATAAATATAAATATAAATATAAATATAAATATAAATATAAATATAAATATAAATATAAATATAAATATAAATATAAATATAAATATAAATATAAATATAAATATAAATATAAATATAAATATAAATATAAATATAAATATAAATATAAATATAAATATAAATATAAATATAAATATAAATATAAATATAAATATAAATATAAATATAAATATAAATATAAATATAAATATAAATATAAATATAAATATAAATATAAATATAAATATAAATATAAATATAAATATAAATATAAATATAAATATAAATATAAATATAAATATAAATATAAATATAAATATAAATATAAATATAAAATATAAATATAAATATAAATATAAATATAAATATAAATATAAATATAAATATAAATATAAATATAAATATAAATATAAATATAAATATAAATATAAATATAAATATAAATATAAAATATAAATATAAATATAAATATAAATATAAATATAAATATAAATATAAATATAAATATAAATATAAATATAAATATAAATATAAATATAAATATAAATATAAATATAAATTTAAATTTAAATAGAAATAGAAATATAGATATAAATGGAAATATAAATATAAATATAAATATAAATATAAATATAAATATAAATATAAATATAAATATAAATATAAATATAAATATAAATATAAATATAAATATAAATATAAATATAAATATAAATATAAACATAAATATAAATATAAATATAATTATAAATCTATATATAAATATAAATGTAAATATAAATATAAATATAATATAATATAATATAAATATAAATATAAATATAAATATGAATATAAATATAATTATAAATATAAACAAAAATATTAATATTAATATAAGCATAAATATAGATATAAATATAGATATAATTTTAAAAATAAATATAAATGCAGATAAGAATGGAATTAATTTAAAGAAGATAAATATATGTATAAATATAGTTATCAAAATAGTTACAATAATAAATTTAAATGTATGTATGTAATAAATCGGAATCAAGCATATATGTTTAAAAATTTATTTATTGTTAACTTTGGTGTAATCTAATATTTCCGTGTTGTAATGCTAAAGTATCCATCGGATCAAATTATTTTAGCCTAAATGCATACTAGTAACCATTGCAATGGAAAACTTTAGTACAGATGAAATATTTAATTATGTTGTTCTATAACAAACATTTTTTCCTTAAAATAGTCAGTTGAATATAATACTATTACCCAACATGGCTATAGCGGTATCGTTCAACGATCAACAAATAACCATTAAATATGCATTAATTTGTCATTCATAGACAAATTTACGCAGGTGTTTTTGATATACATTATCTTTGTGCAGGGATGCGATTAATTTACTTTTGCTACTTGCATTTGCGTAACAAAAAAATCATTTGCAGCCAACTGCTTCATTTTTACGATATAATAATAATAATAATAATAATAATAATAATAATAATAATAATAATAATAATAATAATAATAATAATAATAATAATAAAAATAATAAAAATAATAATAATAATAATAATAATAATAATAATAATAATAATAATAATAATAATAATAATAATAATAATAATAATAATAATAATAATAATAATAATAATAATAATAATAATAATAATAATAATAATAATAATAATAATAATAATAATAATAATAATAATAATAATAATAATAATAATAATAATAATAATAATAATAATAATAATAATAATAATAATAATAATAATAATAATAATAATAATAATAATAATAATAATAATAATAATAATAATAATAATAATAATAATAATAATAATAATAATACATTTATTTGGCATCAAAGGCCAACTGGCCCGACCATTGAAATAGCAAATCAAGGGTAGGATATGTGGAGGAAAAGTTATCATTAACATCAAGATAGTTCAATCTGGTGAAAAATAAATATAAACGAAGTTCCATTTGACTAGACAAGATCAATTGGAGATAGTCCGTGAAGTATCAGAGCTTCAAGGTGAATGTGAGATCGAAAACAAAGATGAAGATGAAAAGATGGCGGCCCGGAGGTAGACGTCGACCGATGGAGTCCATTGTCGTGACGATTGAATTGATGGAGCAAAGCATGGACATGGATGGAATCAGCAGGATTGAGGCGAGCGAGTCTTGCAGGGATCGCAGGCATCCGTAGAACGTGATTGTGATTGAAAGAAGACCAGGGAGAGTCGAAGTCCGAAGCGAACCGTTGGTGGATCGGTAGGGCTGTTGGGTTTCCGGTCCTCCGCTGAAACAAGAAAGAAAAGAGTTGGATGAGCAAAACGTAGTAGAGTATCCACAACGTGGATATAATGGGGTTAGGAATGGGCTGAGAGGTGGTATTAGTGAATCTAGAAGAAAAGAATAAGACCAGAGAGGTAAAGTGGAAGATTAGATGGCTGCCTGAGGGATTTCGCCCTCCGAAGTTAGTAAAGAGGATAGCCTGGGGTGAAGTAAATGTTATGGATTGAGAAGGAACCAGTTTCGTTTCCAATCGGTCGTATCACAAAGAAGTTTGTTGAAGAAGTACTGATGGGCTGCCTTTTTGAATTCGTGCTGGGGTAGGAGCTTTATGTCTGTGGGAAGAGCGTTGAAGACATTAGTGGCTTTGGAGAAGAGATAGATATTTTTAAATATGGTGGGGGTATGGTTGGCTTGGATAGAAGAGTTACTAGAACGTGTGGCATAGTGGTGACTGGGGTGGGAAAAGTTGGAGAGCGGTAAGGTATATATTTTATTATAATTTATTATTATTATTATTATTATTATTATTATTATTATTATTATTATTATATTATTATATAGTATTATTATTATTTTTTTATATTATAATTTATTTGCTACAATTTCACACTAATATGCTCTGATATTTTTTTTCAAAATTATAGTATATATTTCTATTGACACGAACGACACGATGTTGTTTTCACACAGACACATAAATGTGGACTCGTGACCGTGATGAAATAAACAAATGCTTAATGTTCGTTGAAAAATAATCTGACTTGGAAGGTCATAGAATATGTCGCTACAGTCGAATTATATATGCTATACTCTTGATAAATCTTTAGATTGGCCGAATAAGTACTATGGATTTAATTGACATTTTTTCCATTTTATTTGCGTTAGCTCAATTGGAAACTATGGCCTCCGGCTTCATAGCAACAAATGTGTCTTTGCACAAAATTCAATGGCATTCCTCGGTCATCAAATTTCCGAGAAAGTCATGACACCTATACCTGCTAAGGTTCGTGCTATTCAAGATCTACAGCCTCCAACCACCGTTCGAGCGTTATGACGATTTTTGGGCAAGATGAACTACTACTCTCGATTTGTAACTTGTCTTGCCGAGATTCTGGCACATCTTCACAAATATCTCGTGCCAGAAAGTAGTTTTGTCAAGAAATCACAACTGCATCATCTTAACTAGGACAACATGCAGGCTTACGAGGATGCCAAAAGGGCCTTATGCAAAGCGACCACTCTACATTCTCCTGATTGGTCTCAACCTATTAAATTGATCACTCTGTGCTTCTATCCTGTGTCCTTCACCTATAAGTACTTAGGAATTGCAGGCAGCACAGCAAGATGATCCATCAATTCGGACATTTGATGTCAATCGCCTGAAAGCAATTGATTATGATGGAACTCTGCTGCAGTGTGAAATAACTGGCGTGGCCCTCGGTCACAATATCTTCAAAGTTAACCATTCAATGAGCCAGAACGTATTTTTGGCCTGGCATGCGGCGAGATGTCAAGAAGTGGTCAGAACAATGTCTAGAATGTCAGAAATGCAAAGGGACGAGACACACCAAAACGCCGCCACAATTCATCCAAGTACCCAAAGTACGGCTCACGCACGTACACGTCGATCTGGTAACTTTACCTGTCGTGAACAATATACGGTATCAACTGTCAATATGGGATCGCACCACTCGATAGGATGAGACCATACCACTGCCAGATATGAAGCAAGACACTGTCAGTTATGCTTTAGAGCTCAATTGGTTCGCTCGGTTTAGTGCTCCAGCAGAAGTGACAACCGATCGTGGCGCACAGTTCCTCGGCAAAGAGTTCACTTCCCTACTGAAACACTACGGTGTCAAACACTCCGTGACCGCGGCTCGTAATCCTAGAAGAAATGGTTTATTCGATAGGCCACACGGGAACTGAAAGCGGCGCTCAAGGCTAGCCCAGAAGAAAATTGGCTTGCGGCTTTGCAGAATGTACTCCTATCAATGCGTACACGACCTCAAGAGCCGGTCAAATGTAGCTCCGCAGAAATGGTATTTGGCGAATGCCTACGGCTGCCTTGCGAACTAGTCTGATCGCGCTCTGAAACTGCGATAACGATGAACGATCCGGCATTTCTGTTTCTACTTCGCAGTTATCTACAGTATAACGCTCAAAATCGGCCGATCTGTCCTACACGTCAGCAACATAGTCCAATCTATAAACGCAAAGATTTTGATAGGTTCAAATGGTTCTTCGTCAACGGCGACATGGATAGCAGGATTCTAGCCAAACAGATGCGCGGCCTTATCGGGTGTTAGATCGACGTCAGAATAATATTATTTTGGAGATAAATGGCAAAGCAGAAGCTGTCTCCAAACACAAATTATCCCCGGCCGACGTTGATCCAAATGACCCGCTGTTCCACGATGTTGACCTATCAGGCGGCGAAGAAACGATAATTCCACCTCCAGACAGTTTTTCTGACCACTGGCTGACACCCGACATCTCACAAGCAACAGAGCCAACTGACGCCGTCACGCCGCCTCGAGATATAGAGGAATCAAAGTCAGAGTCGACAGAGCCTACATCAGTGTTTACTCTTTACGGTAGAGCCATAACACCTCCTATAAGGTTGGCCCCCTTCATTGTGTAATACTTTTCATTGTCGGGGGGATGTATGTAACACACGTCTCCGCGTTACAACCCAACGAAGTTCAATTTCGATAATTATAGTTCTCTTTAAGGTCAATTAGTTAAATTCTGGTTTTACACAATATTTCTCTTAACTGTGATTTAAGCAACAATCAAGCAGTTTTAATTGAGATTTATTGAACTGTAAATTTAATTGCAATTAATAGGGTTTTGTTTAATAATAATACACACCAGCGCGCAATACGCAGGTAACATGTCGTGGAATTATGTGACATAACGCTCAAACCCAGGATTTACTTGTTTTGCATGCCTTAACCATTTTACACAACTACTAACAGTTCAATTATGATTCTCCTGATCTATATTTCAGGTATTTCTCAATCATTTAACACTCAAAACCTAGCATACAGTGGACTAATTATTTGTTGAGCTTATTGTGACTACGTTTACACGATTTTTTTCTATGCTTAATAACATTTTGATTAATAAAACTATAACTTCATGCTGTAGCCTTCTCACATCATGAGATAAGAATGAACGCGGATCGTATAAAAGCTACCAGATATTCTGTAGAAAGATAATTTCGCACTTATTAGACAACTATCTGGCAGAATCTCTTGCATTAGCTACAAAACCTCCTATAAAATTGTGACATAAGTAGATGTGCTCAATATAAACGGTACGTGGAGGATATATTTCTTGTCCTTAAGAACAGGTCACAATCACAAACACTGCTTCAAAGTTTCAACGAAGAACATAAGAATATCGGCTTCACGTCAGAGCATGAGAAAGATAATCGTCTACCTTTTCTAGATGTACTATTAAAGAAAGAAACTAATGGTAAATTAAACAGAACAATTTCCCATAAACCAACATGATCTGCACACTATTTGCATTACAGCAGTTTTGTGTCGTTTCAATATGAATTATCAACAGTTCGTGGCTGCTTTTCAAGAATTGACAGGTTGGTTATTCAAGATTCAAAAGAAAATGAATATAATAAAGCAATCAACGATTCAATGTCTAATGGCTATCCCAAACAATTAATTGAATCAATTACTAAAAGAGGAATTAAACAGAAACAGACGTATTACGGGCAAGAAAAGAAAACATTCCAACTAAACATTCCATTTAAGGGGGATGCAGTTTCCCGAATGGCACAAAAGAAATTTGAAGCAGCATTAACACGCACATTTAATGCAGCTAAACTACGAGTGTTATTTAGGGTAACACATTTGCATTTACCAACAATCAAAGAAAACCAGCCGTTAATGTCGATATCAAATATTATTTATCAATATACATGCGCAAGTTTCCGATCAACATACGTAGGCCGATCGATCAGACGGTTAATATCTTGAATGGGAAAACATTTAACTTAAATGCCTGTTTTAAATCAAATGGTGAATACACGTCTGCAACTGCGGAACACATCGACGAGACAGTACACGTATGTTCTTCACACGTACCATTCAAAATAATTACTAAGTGCAATGACAAAAGGGAGCTACCACAAACGAAACCTTATGGATAAACAAATTGCAGCCGGATTTATGCAAGTAGAAGAAGCATGTTCCGGCATTGAACTTGAACTTGATGTGATACACGCTTTTGATTGGTTTTCGTTCTTTACCCACTCTCTCTATATTAACATATTTCTATCTTTTTTCCTTCCAATTTTGGTATAAATTTATGTTCATTAGTATATACTTGAGGAGATAATGAGAAAAAAATGTTTCTTGAATCTGATAAAATTTCTTTTTTTGCACATAAGAAGGGTACAATAAATATATTTAAGAGCTTGTTAGTCTAAATTGAAGCAACTCAGCTGCCACGATTGTTCGCCATTCTGGATTGACAAGTGAATAAATTGGAAACATTTTTCTATTTGTTTAAAAAACGTTTTTGAATAGCTCACAATTACAACACAATTCTCTGGTTCTTTAACAATTCATATATTTATATTTTAACAAATAGCAATTTAAAATACAGCTTGTTATATACGGTCATCCTTAAAAACTTCAAGCACGTCAGATAAACAAGAAAAATCTGAAGAACATAAATAAAACCTGATGTATTTCGAATGACACTGTGCGTTTTCAGTACCAATCCATAAATAGCTGGTTGAAGCCATTTTTTAGGTTCTGTCTGTGACTTAGACTTTATTGTTGCTTTGTATAAATGGAGCTCCACTGAAGACTTAATCAGAAGTAGTGTCCGCAACTGGAATTTGATCATCAAGTCTGTTTACGTTTGATTTGGCTGACGTCCATAGATCATTGTTTTTTATTTCCGTTTTGATACTGGAGTTTCCATTAGCATGTGCAGATTTGTATGTTGTAATTGCAGTTTGCACGAGTATTTTGGAATGCGGATAAAAAATATCTGCAGAACCATAAGTAAAATTAAAAAGTGGCGTGATAAGGTAATCGGGTCTGGAACGCATCGGAATTAAAAATCATCTCTACTGGGCTGGCTTTGTTTACCCGTCGAACACTCAGATTTTGGAATATATTTGAATTAGTTAACGTGTTCAAGTAAATTTCCAATGTGAAAAAATTAAATAAAATTTTTTTCAGTTATCAAAAATTTCATTCCCAGGTGTTTCCTAAAGTTTCAATATAGGAATGAATTTATGCAATTTTAAAAATCAACCCAAATGGAGAGAGAGACGTAGTGAAATATGGTAGGATTTTGTCATTGACATGTAGTACTTCTTGTTCGGTGCCCGTACACGATTCTTCTGTATGAATGAACTTTTTTTTAAATGGAAGGAAATATCTTATGAACTATGGCGAAATTATTTACCAATCAATGTGAAGCTTGTTAAAATTGTTCTGTTATTTAACTCTACTTGTTTTGCTTGATATCCATCGGCAGCCCACGTACTTATAAATACTATTTGACGTCGATATTAACCGGTGTTTGTCTTCTTTATTTGCTAGAACATGGATATGTGCTACTTTATATACTAACCAATGTAGTCAACCAAATTAAACAGACCGATAAACGAGACGGTTTCTAACCAAGGTGAAAGAACTGATTTTAAATGGGAATGCTCATTTAGACTCTATGTTCAATGGTGAAGTAGAACTTTAAAGAATTGTTACCACCACACGCACGATCAATTATTGATTAATTGTATTGACTATATATATATATATATATATATATATACGTGGCGTGAAAGTATACGCGTGAAGACAATAGCGGTATGTATTAGGTTTTGTACCTAGTAATAATTAGGTTGTACCTAGAAATTAGTAGATGAATGGAGAATATTCAAATATTGTAGGACTTGAGAGTTACTTTTAACCACTATATATTTGGTAGAAGAATGTGGAATTATTCTACCAAATATATAGTGGTTAAGGGCGTAATACCGGCTCCTACTGATGAGTCGCCAGTAAGCACGAAACGAATGCGAGTTATACTGTTCATGTTGCCTTTGGTTTATCCTTCTGGTCACAACTGCTTTACTAGGTTCGCAAAACCTAATACATACTTGCATATATATTAGTTCTTCGCAACAAACAGTATTTAGCTAATGTTCGTGACTGCATAGAAATTGTGCAGCCGACATTTCCAGTCACGTACAATGTATGCAAGACTATTAGAGGTGAGAGCCGCATATCTAGTTTTGCTTTCCATATATATGCAATGCGGTTTGATCCTCGCTTGTCAGTTTGCCGTCGTACTCTGATGATGATCATGGAAGTTGGAAACGCGTCAGTGCGTTGCGACTGGCGTTAGCTTTGTTATGTTTTTCGACGACTGGTTAAATACAATGGGATTGGTGTTTAATTCATGCTCGCAAACTTGATTTAAAGAACTTTATGTGTGTTTGAAAGGAGAAGGCTGGCATATTGATCAAAATATCAATTAACAAATATGAAGACGAATTATGGGAGAGTGTGCGATACTTCTTCTGTGGGAAATGGATTAGTATATTTAAAATATTTATTTACTATCTTAATTAAAGTCTCCATGAAAGTAAACTTCAAAAACCGATCTTTTGTGGAGGTTGCTTGATGAAATTTTAGTAACTTGGCTAATAAAATTCCTTGAATTAGCAAACAAAGTAGTCAAGCTGCAGTTTATGTTGGAAAAGTAATGAATGGACGAAGGATCAATCATTGATGTGAAATTGAGACGGAATGGCTAAATAATAGAGAAGATTTTCTTAAATCAGGATTGCGAACTTGATACAACCACAAGCCTAATAGAATCTAACCCGTGGCAAAACAGAAAAACTACACCCAGTCACTCGTATTGACGTGTTTCGGCTTCCTTTGTTCATCATCAGAAATGTAAGGTTAACTGAAAAGGTAAAATGGGACTGGTGCTTATATCATGCCCGTACACTTGATTAAAGTAAACCCGGTTAAATGTATGCCCTGTCTCTACTATATGATGTACATGTTCTTATCGATTAACAAGTTAATATTTGCATGCGATTCTATTTACCCTTCTTCATACCTTAATTTAGCGCATCCTTTCTCCTATAAATATGAGGTGATAGACATGATTGAAATTTCATACAAACCGGATGTGCCTAGCGATTCGATTTTCAACATCCGGCTGCTGGAGAGTTTGTTGCCTATGTTCCAGGTTTGTTTTCAAATTTTGCTTACATTTTATTTCGAATCTACCGTTATTAATGCTTTATCTAATTTTGGGTCAGTTACTACGACGGCACTCCGAACCCCTTTTCTTCTATCTGATTTCCCATAAATACAATTGCGATTAAACCTAGTTATGACACTCAACTGAGTTGCTTCTATTAAATTTAGAGGGCACGCCTTAGTACTCAATATTTCTCGTAGTCTACCTAAGTCATTCTCCCTGCTTTGTATCTGTTTATCATCTTGTTTGCGGTCATTAAATAAACACAAATTCTTCTATATTTAATTAGACCAAATGTGATTGAAAACAGATTTGCTATGGTGTGGTTAAATGCAAGGTTGTTGGAGGTTTTTCCAGACTCACAAACATACTTTAAAGAGTTGTGTGCAGTTTTATAGTGCTTTCGATGTTACCACCTGTGAGACTATTAAACGAGCTCCTAGGATGCTGCGGGAACTATTGGTTGACTCATCAGAACAACGCAAATAACAAATATTGAAAGAAAATAAATTGAAAAATAAATAAAAGCTGCTCAGACAAAAGACTGCTTATGATCTGATTCTTAATTAAAATTTTACATTCAATTTTTGATTTAGGAGTGTCCTATCTAAGAGGTGATTCTACATGTAATACATAAAGATATTTTTGACATGCGAGCTTTAATAAAATTCATTCTACTCTTCCTATGTGCAAAAACAAAAAAAATTATGAGATACCATAGGAAGGGTGAAATGAATAAAGATATTTGTCATTGGAGCTGACAATGGTTGTGTAATTGGAGCACCTAAAATTTGCTCATAAAATTCATTCATACATGTGTTCATCAGCTACACCATGTCTCATCGTCATTTGACTTCCTACCTATATTACTTGGTGATCAACCGGGCAACACTGAAAATATTCCAGTGATTAATTGGATACTGGAATATTGGTGTACGATGAGACCACATTTAAACCTGCTAAACTGTCGTTTTTGTTAAGGTCAAATTTATCGATATTCTCAAAAAAAATTGAATGAATTCATTAATGTATGTTTTAAGATGTTCGAATATTTCCCTATTCTATGACATGGAAACTTAGACATTTTTTATAGTGGAGAGAGTTGGACATAAACAATAATTCTCAAGGGTTTACCTGGTTTATGCACATTTACTAATTAGATTGGCTCATCAGAATAGGCGCTCCTATTTTTTGTTTTCTTTCACACATGTAACATTGTTTTTATTAACTCATTTTGGAAACTTCAAACTTCATAAATTGATTAATATTTATCCAATATTTGTGTTAAATAAATTGTGGCTATGCCCAAGTCAAATTTAACTTTATCTTTGTATGACATGAATTGTTGTTTCAAAGATCATAATAATCATTAATTTTTTGGTTACTTATCAAACTGAATAGCTGTGTTTCAACCACGGTTATATATTTCCAGCTGATTCTCATTATGTTATATTTTAGAAATATTTATTATCCCATTAGTTAAGGTGGCATTAATCTTATCGACGGTCTGTCTAAAGATGCAAATATTCCCCACATTTACTTTGTTTAAATCTGAACTTCGTCATCCCTCTGGTACGTTCACTATCAGTACAAGCCCTCTACATATTTAAAATCAACCGCGGGCAAAAATGATGGTAATAATAATCTCATTTTAGTTTTCTCCGTAATCAGTGCAAATTTTAGTTTTTCAAAAGAAAAAATAACCAACGTATACGTATTGTTTAAATGAAGTTCGTGTTTAAGAGATCTAACGTTAGAATTTAAATGGAATTTCAGTTTAAAAGTCAAACATTTGGGCATTATAAAAAAATTTAAATTTTTTTCAATAAAATAAATATTTAACACTTGCCTGACTAATTGCTACTTGATCCGATGAAGTCATTTGTTTACATTCACTGCCTTGACGAAGAATAGATTACTTACCTGGCTCTTCTATGTAACAAATTGTTTGCATCCACTTTTCTTAATTTTCAATCTGGATATTTCGGCTTCCCGCTTCGTAAACCTTTTTCGTCAACAAGCTTATCCCACTAAGAATTTTACACTTATTAAGTCAAGTATTAAATTTAATTTAAACGGCATTACTTATACTTACAGGTAGATATCTTAACCATATTTGACTTTTCACCAGATAAGCGTTTTCCTTGACTGTTTGCATATGCATTTGTCTATGACTAAGAAATAATAACTTACCTATTATTCACTGCACGTGTGCCTTTATACTGGTAAAACTAAGGGATTCATGCCATTTTAATCTGCAGATGTCCTGAGGAATTTCTAACACGTACTTCTTTTATATAATGCATTAGCGAGTATTTACCAATTAAGGTAGCTAGTAACATAATGTGAATACAAAAGTAAAATGAAAGATTAATAATATGATTGCTAAAGTTAAAATGAATCAAGCACGTGGTAATATTCCCAAAAAAATGCTTCATTTGCGCCAAGAGTGTCTGGTTTAGTAAATTAGCATAAACCAGGTAACCCCTTGAGAATTTTTGTTAACGTCCGACACTCCCCAACATCTAAAATATCTAAGTTTCCACGTCAAAGAATGAGGAAATATTCTTACTTTTTAGGCCAAATATTGATGAATTTATAACATTTGTTTGAGAATTTTGATAAATGTAATCCAAACAAAACCGATAGATTGACGGGTTCAAATGTGGTTTTAACGTACACCAATAAACCAGTATCAAAATCACTAGAATGTCTACAGAGTTGCCCGGTTGATCACAGTAAAATAACGCCGAGACACATCACAAAAAGGAATAATGTGGTGAAATACCACTTCTGTATGTCAAATTAATTAGAGATAGTACGTAGTTATGTAAAGATATTTATGGGAAGGATACTTACTAAAGTATTCTTATTAGTTTCACGTCCAATCATACTATAGAATAAAAATTAATATCTTAAAATCGAGGGCAATTGGAATATTGAGACCAACAGATACAAAACAAAGGTATATTGAATTAAATAGACTGCGACAAATATTCTGTCTTTTAGAGCTAAAGAGGATCGGAGGGTCATGGTAATACCTGACCCAAACTATGTAGGAGAATAAAACCTATAGCATTCAAAAACACAATATACTTAATATTTTAAAACTTACCCATACACAAGGTACTGAACGTCCCAAACAAAGGAGAAAATTAAACCATAGGATAAAGATTCCATGCTACGTCTGTAACCTAACGTATGTAGATGAAACCATGCGCTTAATTAAGGAAAGAATAGGGCAACGTAGAACTGCATGCAGATATGGACATGTTAATTGATGAAATCTTGCACGTCATTCATTCGAGACGGGACATAAAATTTACTGGGATTTCTGTTGACACCTATCAATATGTGTGTGTGATAGATCGACAGCATTGATTGCAGTATCCATCATAATTAAATCGATATATGATATAATGAATGAGAGAGCTGTAGAAAATCACTTGGCTGGATTTCGAATACAGCACTAAATAACGGTAGTAAGCAAAAGTTGCATGCGTGAGAAAGGGAAAATCATTTAATTAAAATAACACACTCGTTGTATTACCTTTAACGTACAAATAAGGAGGGATATTAAATTGATGATATCGTAACTAATTTTATAATTTCCTTATAATTTAATTCTTTATTACTTGTTATCTTACTGCATCTATGATATTGGGCTCCTAATGGAGTGTAGCACGTTTAATCAACTTTCAAGTTGTAAAGCATCTTTTGTTTTCATTGTTAATAAAATCTTTCTTTCTGCAGGCAATTTTCGAAATAATCTAACAACTATTACCATTTCTACCCCTAGAAAAATTATACCAAATAATATTAATATTGCTCCCAGTATTACCTCTTCTTATACGGCTATCACTTGATTTAACTACTAACAGTATTACTTATAATACTAGGCTACGACTTTTTAGTCCACTACTGCTGCAACTACTGCAATTAAAATTACTTCTAGCTGCAATGGACTCATTTATAATACTGTTACTAATATTAGCCTACTTTAATGACCAGAACAACTACCCCTTCTTTCACTGCTGTTGCAAATACTAATTATAATTTCCACAACAACTCCTCCATCCTTTATTATTACTTATATTGCTATTAAACAATAATTGACCGCAGGTGGTGGTAAAAATTCTTTAAATCCAATTTGCGAGCTTCAAGTAAACACCAATCCCATTCTATTTAACCAGTTGTCGAACAACACAGCAAAACTACCGGCAGCCGCAACGCACTGACGCGTTTCGACCTTCCATGATCATCATCAGAGTACGACGGCAAACTGACTGGTTAAATACAATGGGATTGGTGTTTACTTCAAGCTCGCAAACTTGATTTAAAGAATTGTTACCACCACCCGCGCAATCAATTATTGTTTAATTGTATTGTATATATATATATATATATATATATATATATATATATATATATGTGTGTGTGTGTGTGTGTGTGGCGAAAGCTACAAAATTAATGTTCATGACTGCAAAGGAATTGTGCAGCCGACATTTCCAGTCTCGTACAATGTATGCAAGATTACTAGAGGTGAGAGCCGTATATTTAATTTTGCTTTCCATATATATGCAATGCGATTTGATCCTCGCCAGTCAGTTTGCCGTCGTACTCTGATGATGATCATGGAAGGTCGAAATGCGTCAGTACGTTGCGCCTGGCGGTAGTTTTGTTATGTTGTTCGACGACTGGTTAAATACAATGGGATCGGTGTTTATTTCAATACTGATATTGCTGTTTCCTCTACAAATACCACTGATAATACTATTGAAACTATTAGCAATATGCATAAAATTTCCGATAATAATATTTATGCAACACCGTATATTTTTACAGTTTCTGCTGCTGTTACTATTTCAACTTCAATTTATAATTTGGTCGACTAGTTTTCCTTCTACTACTACAAAAACTGCTGCCAGAGATTTTCCGAACTTGGTCTTAAAAAATTTCATATTTTTTCATGCTACCACAAACAATATTTAATCTAATACTAATATTAATGTCAATTTCAATACATATAATACTATTTCTTTTCTTACTAATATAAATACTAGTAAAAATAATATCGATTAGCCGCCTGATAATAAAAATTCCATTACCGTTATATTTACGCCTATATTTAGGAATAGAAATTAAAGTAGTAGTTTCTTGTTTTGTAAGTTGTAATGGTATTAGTTTTCAAAATTATTCATTATAATTTTAACAGTGATTTTCGTTTGATAATTAAAATGTAGACCTTAAAATATAAATTTAAGTTTATTTTAAAATAACTACCTGTTTTAGACATGAAATACACAGATTTCTTGAAAGAATAATTTGTCAAATTAATTTTTATTTATTTAATTATTTTAAAAAGCAAGAGAACTTGTAAACTATTATGATATTTTTAAAGTGCAATTTGCAAAACCAGCTAGATGCTTAACACAATTAATTCTTAAGCAAACGAAGTCATATGAATAATAACAAGAAGAACTGATAGAAAAACTATTAAATTTAAAATTTTCAAAATTAATGCCACAGCTAAAACTGGGGCAAAATCAAACGAAGTTTAGCCAAACTAGTTAAAATCTCAAGGGAATAAGGAATTTAAGTCTTCTTGAAGTTCACTTGGTCAAAGCAAATTGCTAAAGTATTCGCTGTTTCAATTTGGATTCAATTCAAGTTAAGTTCTCAAAAATTTCCTATGAATATTTCTACATATAATTCATGTAATAATAAAATTGGTTAGTGCCATTATAGCCGTTGTTTTTACAATTATAATCAATTATTTGAAACTTCCAATGCACTAAAAGGAATAATCAATTTTATTAACAGTCAAGCCATTTATTTCTTGAGCTATGAATGAAACAGCTGCATTTCTAAGAAAATTGATTATTCCACTAAGTGCATTAGAAGTCTAAAATTTTTTCTCAAATATAAATATTCTTATACGGTTATTCGTTTATTCACCAACTGCAGAAAAATGTTTATGTAGTTGAAATGCAAGTTAGTCATATTTATTATATCAATCTTTACTTCAATCGCAATTAAGTCCATAGGTAAAGATTCAATTTGTTCCGGTGAATTTTCAAAACATTATCATTGCTTAAGCAATAAATATCCCAAAGCAGAATATTTAGGAAATAGAAAACATGAGGAAATACAGAAAAACAAGGAATAATATCGAAACTAACCTCATCGTTAAAGGCAGAAGATTTTAGAATTATATTTAAACTCTTTAAATTAAATTTGCGAACCTGAGATAAATATTAATCGTGTTAAACAATAATTTATGCGCGGGTGGAGTTAACAATTTTTTAAATCAAGTTTGCGAGCTTCAAGTAAACATCGATCCCATTGTATTTAACCAGTCGTCGAACAGCATAACAGCCACAACGCACTGACGCGTTTCGACCTTCCATGATCATCATCAGAGTACGACGGCAAACTGACAATCGAGGATTAAACCACATTGAATATATATGGAAATCAAAGTTAGACATGTGGCTGTCACCTCTAGCAGTCTCGCATACATTGAACTTGACTGGAAATGTCGGCTGCACAATTTCTATACAGTCACGAACATTAACTGTTTGCAGCTTTCGCTACATATTAATATATAGGCAATACAATGTAACAATAATTGATTGCGCGAGTGGTGATAATAATTCTTTAAATCAAGTTTGCGAGCTTGAAGTAAACATCAATCCCATGAATCGTGTTCTTTTTAACCAGCCGTAAATTCTAGTTAAACTACTGTCAGTCCCACGTGCTGACGCGTTTCAGCCTACTGTAATCATCAGAGCACTTTGGCAAACTGATTTACGAGGATCAAACCGCAATTCATTTATATGCAAAGCAAAATTAAAAATGCGGCTCTCACCTCTAGTAGTCTCGCACACTGCATTTAAAGAAATTTTATCACCACACTAATAAACAATTATTATTTAATTCTATAACTTAAGATCAGTAATGCGTTATCTAAACTGATTTACGGTTTCCATGAGAGATAACCAATATCAATATATTTCAGTATGACCTGAAGACAACTCTTCCTGAGAGAACGTCTCTGAAGTCAGCATAACTCATAAAATAATTGGATGAAATATTTTTACATGATCGATATAGATGGAGAACTGGAGAAATACTTGCTTAAATAAAATTACATTAATTTGTTAAAATTTACTTTGGAGAGACAATTAGAGTAGCTCAGTGGTTAGAACAACTCCCTCCGAAGCAGATGTGCCCAGGTTCTAGCTGTTTGCAGGGCATATTCTGGATAGTACCTTCTATACGAAAGTAAATTTAAGCAGTAATGCAGCTAACTTCATATAACGACATCAAAGCCAACTCACTGTATATAATATGTAGCGAGCCTATAAAGAATAGAAAATTGGTTTCCGACTCGATAACTGATACCAAATTAATAGATTTCAAGAATTGCTAAATCTTGCCGAAACTTTTAGTATGTACAAGTGACAAAAATGTAAACACTTGCGGAGGTTGCTACTTAATTGATTTTTTTCTTCAAGACAGCAGCTTATCATTTGCAAAATAACTGAAATTGAACAATATAATAATAAGACACGATGCTTGAGCAAAATTAAAAGCAAATATTTGTTTTAACGCAGAACAACTTAATAAACTTTCCTAGATTGGGCCTCAGCTCACTGGAAATTTTAATAAGACCAAAAGGATAAACCAAAGTCATGGTCATAAAATATTCTAAACTTATCAATTATTTAATAATTAATCAAATTGGTTATCTAACCTTATTATTTTTATGTAAGTAGACAATCACATGACTAATATTTAATAAATGGTTTTACATTAAACAGTTGAGAATAACACTGATGCATGAAAATGAATTGTGTTTAAATTATTTTTGCAAGCTTGAAATAAACACCAATCCAGTTGCTTTTAACCAGTCGTCGAATAAGACAAAAAACACTGGCAGTCACACGAAACGGACGCGCTTCGACAACTGGTTAAATGCAAAGAGATTGGTGTTTACATCAAGCTCGCAAACCTGATTTAAAGAAATGTTACCAGCACCCGCACAATCGTTAAGTGTTTAAATGAAATAAGCATTCCTGCCCAAATATTAAGTGATCTTAAAACGTGAGCATTTGCATATATTTATGTAAATGTAAAATATATGTACAAGGCAGGAATTTGTTTACATTTTCTTTAAAACCTAATTTCTGCGTTAATTAATTGATCTTTAAAAATCGATGCTACTTTTATTTACGCATCCAATCTACGAAATGCGAGGCACCACTTTGAGTTAAATGAAAATCACCATAGAAACGAGCTCGTTTAGAAGACGAATTTGATACCAAAATAAGCACTAGCGGTGGGTCATTTTTAATAGAATCATTGTCTTCAAGAGTGAGGTTTATCATTTGCAAAATAAATTTACCAGGACAATATTACAATACGAAAGCGAATCTCGAGCGGAATTAAAGAGAAAATATTGATTTTGATACAAAACAGCTTGACTAACATTCCGAGTTTGTACACCAGTTCAGTGGAAATGTTCGTCGTACCTCGACGCGTAAGTGCTTTTGGCATTAAATATCTTCAAAAAGAAATGTGTTTGAAGCAGTATAAAAGTGCAAGTTAAAGATATACGAAATTTTAGAAAGATTAAGCATTACAAATTCTTCTGGGACACCGTTACTCCAGGAATTCCATAGACTCTGGCCTTGATCGATATCAGTTTTCACATTTACCGATAATCATGACATTAATCATCATTAGATATAGTTTGTTGCGGAGACTTAATATATATATATATATATATATATATATATATATATATATATATATATATATATATATTACACAGTATATTTCTATTTAGGAAGAAAAAACACATTTATTACAAAGTGGATAATGGCAATTTATTTCGAGAATACTAAACTTCGCTCTACAACCTTTTATTTATATACAATCTGGGTTTTCAGTTGAATATATGGGTGCCAACTTATCAGACTCGGTTTTCTATTTCTTGTTTTGGCTGATTGGTAAGTGTGTATGCGTTTGTGTCTGTGTATGTGCCTGTTTGCATGTAAAGGTCATTCTCGCCGTATTGCAAAGTGATGTCTGAGATCTGGTCATTCTTGTGTTGATGGCTTGAGAATTAACCATCTGTTCGAATTGTTCGCTGCTACGTGTACGAGTGCTATTTTTCCGCGTGTAGTCTTTCGTATGTACATTTTTGCGAAAATTTGAGTTATTTACTTGGTAACAACGCAAGTGCGGATTGCAGTGTTGAACGCTCATATTGTTTTGGAATTTATGTCACCCAATGTGCATCTGTTTTTTCCTCTTCAGTTTGTTGCCAATCCGATTGAATGTTTGTTGATTCTAGTCGAGAGCGTGTTCGGTGTGGCCTAGATACTAGTAAATTGTTGTTGAATTTTGTTATTCGTGGCCAGTGGATTAGATTATCATGCTGATGAAACTTTTGAATATTCAGGCCAGGTGCATGTTGTTTTTTTATTAAAGGGCTTCATAAATAAGTAATAATTTTTCTGATTTTGCTTTATGTAGAATTGAGAAATTGACAGGTGCCTCGTTTCCAATATATGATCGGAAAGAGATGATTTGCCTAACGGTGCCAAGCCTTTGTTAATCATTTTTTGTGGTAAATGTTGCTGGATTCTGTTTATAAATTGCTTCTTCGTACGTCCGATATATGTGCTACCGCACATAAATAAGAATTTGTAGATTATTAATGATTTAGAGAGAATTGGCAATTGATCTTTGGCATCCAACCACATGATTCTCTGTGTACTAAATGTCATATTAACTTTAACACTGGGAAAGTTCTCCTTAGTTATTATATTCAGCCGTCGTGCAATTATTGAGGCTGGTACGTCGCCTCTAAATGGTAAGTTTAGAAAAATCAGCTTGACGGTATCCCCTCTAGTGCGAACCTGCCGTGGTCTGATGTTGACATCAATGAATCGCTCTGGGTAGTTGTTCATTATCAAAAATTTCCTGAGGTAGCCAAGTTCTTCCTCGATCTTGTGTTCAGAGCATTTCTTTCATATTCTGTTTACTAGGTTGTTGACTAAGTTTTTTTGTAGGATTTTGACACACTGCTGTTGTGCTGTGAATGTATTGCCCGGTGAAAGTGGATTTTCTATATATGGCCAGTGTCAAATCCCCATTTTCTTCTCGAGTGAGTTTGGTGTCAAGGAAGGGAAAACTATTGTCTTTCTCTACCTCGAGAGTGAATTTGATGTCTGGATCGGCTCCATTTGCTTGTTTGAGGATTTTGGAAGGGTCTGCAGCTTCTGCGATGAACAATAATATATCATCTACATATCTTTTGTAGAGTGCGCACTGGTCAATTACACATGTTCTGTTCGTTTTTTCAAGATGATTCATGTATACATCTGCCAGGAGGGGTGCAATGCAGCTTCCCGTAGCTACACCATTGTAAATTGCGCGTTCTTTGTACATGCTAATATGAGGACTTTGATGTCATTGGTGTCTATAGGGAAATCATAAACCTCATTTTTAATAAGTTTACACAAGATCTCCGTTGTCTTATCCAGTGGTATGTTTGTAAATAAGAATAAGACGTCAAGAGAAACCATTTTATTCTATAGAATGTTCTTCCCCTCCAGTTCATCTGCCAGCTCAAAGGAGTCCTTTATATTGTTTGCGTTTATGATGTTTCGTATTGGTTGAAGTATTTTGCAGGGAAACTTAGTTGGTTTATGTTGCGGGGCGTTGATCATTAACATAATAGGCCGCATCGAGAGAGCTCCTGAGCCTGTCACGGCTTTATGAGTGTTTGGTTTGCCGTACAATCTTGCGGTGTTTGTCCCGACGGGTTTTGCCTTTTGGATGTCATCTATGAGTTTTGATTTAATATCGGAATCAGCCATCGATGTTGAAACGTGTTTTTCCATCTTTGTCAGAATTGCATTAATTCTTGATTCGATATTTGTTGAATCATCTTTCTGTTTGATATCTTGTTTGCATTTAGATTGATCATGTATAATATCGTTCATGAACTTTCTATAAGCGTCGGCTTCAAGTATAACAATTCCTGATCCTTTGTCGGGTGTGGCAAGTCGTATGGATTCGTCTGGTTGGAGTTTTCTGAGTTCGTCTATATGCTGTTTTGTGATGATTTGGCTGCCTTTGAATTCCTTCTTGTATTGTTCTAGTGCGCTAACTATCTCAGCTTTCAGTCCTTGTCCATTGAATGTCTGTGGGGCGGTGTCTTTCGTTAAGTCATTGTAGAAATTTTCCGTTCCAGCCTGAATGTCAATAATGTCGCGTTCACTTAGGTTTCTCTTGACTATGCAGAATTTTGCTCCTAAGGAGAGTAATTCTTTCTGGTGTTTTGACAAGATCACTTTTGAATAATTGTGAATAAATGCGTCTGGGTTTGTAGGAAATTTCGGTTGTGTAGGAAATTTGTCCAGGTCCCTTGTGAGGTCCTTAGTTTCTTTGTCAGCTGTTATTTTCATCAACGTTTCTATCTTCGTTTGGCACTCACACAATTGGCTGCAATATAAGTGTTTAGTTCGTTACGGGTAAAAGGCTGACCCGCTCTTAAATGATCTTTATTAAGTCCATTGCCATCGAATATTACACAGTATATTTCTAATTAGGAAGAAAAAACACATTAATAAACAAGTGGATAATGGCATTTATCGTACACGTAACAGCGAACAATTCGAACAGAAAGTTAATTCTCAAACCATCAATCCAATAATGACCGGATCTCAGACATAACTTTGCAATAGGGCGAGAATGACCTTTACATGCAATCAGGCACACACACAAACTCATTCACACTTACCGATCAGCCAAAACAAGAAATAGAAAACCGAGTCAGATTTGTTGCCACCAACATATTCAAATGAAAACCCAGAATGTATATAAATGAAAGATTGTAGAGCGAAGTTTAGTATTCTCGAAATAATTGGCCATTATCCACTTTGTTATTAATGTGTTTTTTCTTCCTAAATAGAAATATACTGTGTAATATATATATATATATATATATATATATATATATATATATATATAATCATGTATTACGTGTTTCGCACCTAGTAACAAAAAGTTAAAATAAGACCAGATCGATAAAATGAAGTCAGCATGAACGGAAGATGTAATTTCATGTGAACAGTCGTTTCGTGCTTACTGGCGACTCATGAGTAGAGGCCGATACAACGCCCTATATCCAGTAGGTAGGTTGAGTTTTTCTTCATATGTCTGTTTGTGCTTCTTCAGTGTTAGTTTTATTACACTCATATTAACTGAGCAATAAGGTGGCATGCTGATTTATATTTCTTCACTGCATACGTTTCTAGAATTGAACGTTGTTAATGGAAATATTTTTTATTTTCTAATGCTGAACATTAATCATTTTGATGTCTTTGGGAAATGGATAGTCTTTTAAAACAGTGAAAATATTTTTCTTTAAGCTTCATCTTCTTATTTGGAATCAAGAATAACGTCAGTAAAAGAAAAGGTTTTAAAATAAGTTATATATAATTTAATTTGCCGGTTTTGCCTTCATCAACTAGACCAAATTTGTCCCTATTAAGAACATAACATGCATGTGTAATTCCACAAAAATGAACACAGAATAATCTTTAAACGAAAATTGGTTGCGCAGGCGCTGATAACATTTACTATAATCAAGGTTGCGAATTTGATATAAATACCTGATCCAATAAGTACATACATTTGTCAGTATAAACTAAGTATTGTATAGCGTGGAAAGAGAAATTCCTCTAGTAGATCTGAATCCGCCTGAAGATTGGACTGACCAGAAATTAAATTTCATGTAATGCGCGTCTTCATTGTCATTGGGGATGACAGTAGAACTGAAGCAAATGCTTGTTGATTGAAATCCCAGATTGGTGGTTTCACCTTGAAGGCCAAATATGGACAACTTTGGCCTACTTATTAAATGAAATTCGTTAACTTATGCAGTATGTAATCTATACTGAAAACATATTCATAATAAAATCTTATCATTATGCTTCAATCGTAAATCATTTCTACAGGTGTCGTCGCGTATTATGAAATATGACATATGGGAGAAAACAGTTGGAACTTTAGGCTGAAATGGACGTCAAGTATGCTGCAACGGAAGGAAAGGCTGACCAAGAACGTAAGTTGTTATATAATTTAAAACTGTATGCATCACGTCTTGGATGGAGCTGCGCTTGAGTAGTAAATCTGTGAAGCCAATGTGCTGCTGTCCGAGCGCCCACCTTGGCAATTCGAGCAAGTACCTGATTTAGCGTGATACCTCTTCTATTATGACAGTTTGTAGATGTTTAATTGAGAGGGATGCTGCAAAGACTCCACCTAAAGGAAAGGCTAACCAAAAAACATTAAATTGTATAAAACTGAAAATTTTGTTTATTGTGTGGCAGAATGGCAAAGTGCTTAGAGCACCAGATTCCGCGGCAAATTCTGGACAGTACGTGATGAGTTCCCAATAAGAACGAAACCAGTCGACTGGATGAATAGCCTTCCCTACATTATAAAATACTTAGTTTATATGGACAAATGAATGTGAATAACGGGTCAGGTGTTTATATCAAGATAACAACCTTAATTTAAGTAAAAGTATCAGATAAGACCGTAATTTTTGGTTTGTACTTGCAACGTTTATGCAATAAAATCCTGTCAGTTTTTCTCATAATAAAATATATATTCAATTATATATATATATATATATATATATATATACTATATTGATCGTTTCTATTTTCACCATTTTTTAAAATATAAGAACAAAACAACGTACTCCATGGAATAACATTTATTAATAAATCTTATTTCTACCAGTATCTACAGCCATTGTTCTGGATTCGTTAGTATATTCGTTCATCCAATCCCACTGTACATTTGTCGTAACCAATCTCCTCTTCGTTATGTTAGCCTTTGTTTTGCGCAATTTAGACCACTACTTTTGCGCAATTTAGACCACTCCTTTTGCGTAACGTCATTTGGTGTGTCATCGCTTTCATTGTAATTGCGTCCGTAATTGATGGATGTGTCGTATTTTGCGAAACGTTGGCTATTTTTGAAGGCCTGTCAGTTATGTCTTTGTTCCAGTCCAATTTAATTTCTTTTTGAATTATTTTCTGCACGTTTAAGCAGGGCTTCAGCTTATTAATTGCAATAGCTTCAAAAGCCAGAAGCATTTTCTCTGTTTTTGCCTTGTAGAGAACTGAAAAATTGTTACTACTAACAGCATGACCTGTGAGTAGTACATGCTCGCAAATTGCTGATTTTTGTGCAGGAGCTGCACCCCTCTTTAATAGTTTTTGAGGGAGATGCTGATTTATTCTAGTTTCGAGCCTCTTTTTTGATCTGCCGATGTACTGAGCGTTGCAGGTACATTGAAATTTGTATACAGACAAAGGTGTTGACGTCACAGAGAGGCTATCTTTTTCATTCGTGCGCATCAGTTTTGTTGTGTTGAACACCACTCTCACCTGTATTGATGGAAACTGTGCTTTAGTCGCTCGAATTACTTTTCCTTTGAAGATTTCAGCTGGAAGATCACCTCCAAAGGGAACACTAAGCGTTACTCTCTGGGGAGTTTTGTTTTCCTCCAAATTGGCCTCGATTTTGTTGCGTTGTATTCGATGAACCAGTCCGGATAGCCATTATTTCTCAACGCTTCGCGAAGCAAATTTAGCTCTAATTCAATGTTGTTCGGTGAACAAATCCTGCGTATTCGTGTGCCCAAATTTATTATTAGGTTCCTTTTGTACGCCCTTGGCACACTACTGAAATAATGGATATATTGTCCAGTCCAGCTTGATTTCTTGTGAACTGACCTTGAGAGAGTACCTTCTTCATCTCTCGTTATTCCTACATCTAGGAAGGATAAATATCCGTCTTGTTCTTCTTCTATTGTAAACTTGATTGCTTGGTCTACCTTGTTTATGTGATGTAGCAGTGCATTTGTATCTTCATCCATTTCGACGACCATAAAAGTATCGTCAACGTAGCGTACGTAAAAATGAGCTCCATTGATAAATGATTTTAAACCAATTGTTTCTAAATGATGCGTGTATATGTCTGCCAATACTGGTCCAAGAGGACTACCTATACGTCAATTTGTCTGTATAAAACTCCTTGGAATACGAATTGTACGTTGGATGGGCATAATAAAAGTAGTTCTCTCATGTCATCCACTTCTATCAGTTTTTCCGCTCCTGATCGTATATATTCACATAGGATATTTATAGTTTTTTTTTATTGGAATGCTAGTAAAGAGTGACTTTATATCGAGGAACACCATTTTCCTTCTCTTTTAAATTCAGGTCGCGAATTTTTTCCACAAATTGAAAGCTTTCCTGCACAACGTGTTCTCTTCTTCCTTTCATGCTAGGTTTTATAATCCGCCATAATAGTCTGGCTGCCCTGTGCAATTAATAAGCTGAAGCCCTGCTTAAACGTGCAGAAAATAATTCAAAAAGAAATTAAATTGGACTGGAACAAAGACATAACTGACAGACCCTTAAAAATAGCCAACGTTTCGCAAAATACGACACATCCATCAATTACGGACGCAATTAAAATGAAAGCGATGACACACCAAATGACGTTACGCAAAAGGAGTGGTCTAAATTGCGCAAAAGTAGTGGTCTAAATTGCGCAAAACAGAGGCTAACATAACGAAGAGGAGATTGGTTACGACAAATGTACAGTGGGATTGGATGAACGAATATACTAACGAATCCAGAACAATGGCTGTAGATACTGGTAGAAATAAGATTTATTAATAAATGTTATTCCATGGAGTGCGTTGCTTTTGTTCATATATATATATACATATATATTCATGAGTATCCTTCCCATGTGCAGAAACAAAAAGAAGTTTTATCAGATACAAGAAAAGCTTCTTTCTCATTATCTTCTCAAGTATCTACAAATGAACATCTCTTTATATATAAATTGAAAGGCAAAGCAAGATAGAATTATGTAAACATAGAGACAGTGAAAAAACGGAAACCAATCAATTTCATTCGCCATCTCCAGTTCAAACCCAATGCCTGAACATGCTTCTTCTGCTTGCATAAATCCAGCTGCAGTTTGTTTATCCATTAGGCTTCGTATGTGGCTAGCTCCCTTATGGTATTGCATTTAGTAGTTTTTTTTAATTGCTACGTCTGGAGAACATACGTGTAATGTTTCAACAATATGTTGCGATTTTGTGGGTGCTGCAACAATTTTGCTTATTTTTTTGTTTCCAAAAAAACTTCTTTCCAGTTTTCTAGTTTATCTAGCTATCTCGAATACTGAATGTAATCCGTTCATTTTTCAACGTTTGAATTATCGAATTCCTTAGATAGAGCTAGTGAATATGCAACACGTTATGATGCTGAATAGAGGGAAATTTGGAAAATGTCATTTTGTTCAGGTTAAATGTTTATTAGACTTCAAGACAGAGGGCAGCATCTATGTATTTAAACATACTTTCCAATTAATTGAGTTTTGAATTCTGTTAAACAATTTGTCCTCGTGCTGGAATGATGAAGAATGAAAATACCAGTGCTCTTAACCGATGCTAATTTTGCAATTCCGTACAACAGGTTGACTAATAGGATTTGCGTTCCGTTTTTTGCCGAACGCTGGTTATAATAAAATTCTCAATTACAATTAGTTACCGCTGAAATCGACACTGGTCATCCAACATTAAATTCTACTTCTGTTCCTGAAGTAATCTATTTATAACAGGCGACGTCGTTCTGACGCGTTTGTTAGGCTGATGAGACGACCTCGAACACAGCTTCGTTATAGTTGCTAATCAATTTGAACGCTTATCAATGAGGTTAGAACCAATTGGTTGCTACAGTCTGTTGAGATGTTATTCGGCAGTTGTGTTTATTCATGCTTACATGATTTATTATTACCAAGAATTAGTTTACAGAAAAATTGTTTTAATAAAAGCAAAGTAATGATAATAATAGATTTTTAAACATTATTCGTTTGCCTTAATGCGCTGTTTAGATAGTGTGGGTTTTAGTCATTCCATTAACGCCAACGTCATATCTGACGTGAGAGTCAATTACAACCTGTCTAATTGAACAGTGTCTGAATCTGGCATACTTCTGCTAGTACAAAATAAAACAAAACAGCATTCAATTAGTTGCAGACACGTACCTTTTATCCATCTAACGATTATTTAGATAAGAACCGCTGATTACTTTAAAACGTAATAGCAAAATTAATGCATTTATAATAGCGAAAACATTGGTATTACTTGCATTATTAGCTAATTGTCGATAATCGGAGCAAACTAATAATAATAATAACAACATACATTTAATAATTTACGGAAAGATACTTATTTAACAGTTACTGATTGCGCGGGAGTTGATAATATTCTACATCAAATTTGCGTGACTGACGGTAGTTTACCAATGTTGTGCGACGGGTAAATATAAGGGGATTGGTGTTAACATTGAGCTCGCAAACTTGATTTAAAGATGCTCATATAGATTTGAAATTTATCAGAAATTTGCCTCTGACATGAATTTAAGAAATATTTTCGTGTTGTACAGTAGAGCTTTTGCTTCAGCTTATCATCTGATTTAAAATAGAAATAAAGGCTCAGAATGTATTTTGCTCTAAGTGGAAAGGCTTATTACGCGAAAAATGTTAGTCCAACATGCGCGAAATGTAAAAACGAAACTAAGCATCATTTTTCATAGATGAATAAAAACACAAACGCTTACGTAAGCGAAACTTCCGTTCTTTGGCATGGCCAGTTAAAAAGCCGTCCACGCCACTAACGATAATTTAATTAAGTCTATCCTCTGGACCCGGTTAGTTGTTATATAAATACAGATCTCTCCGTTTCACGTGTTTGGTGGGCGTAGGATTTGACGCAATCAGGTGATCAATATAGTTGGTTTACACACATTACGGTTCCAGCTAGCCATTGGATTGACCGGCGAGGAGGATACGTAAATACCCTGTTCAAACTGTGCCCAACAAACACAACCAAAGTTCAGTGAAAAGGTTCGATGGTGATGATGTATCAATTAGGGGCCGGCTCGTAAATTTTGCTGATGATTAATGCCGCCTCAAAAATAGCTCATGTGATGGCTTAAACCAAAAAAAGCGAATAAATCAATTAAAAAAATTAACGAGGAGTAGGAATATGTAGTGTGGAAGCTCTAAGTCTCCAAAACACAACAGTGGATTGATAGTATGCTTAACTTGAAGACCTTGGACTTGGCACATTGTGAAAAAGATAAGCAATTTTTTCGACTGGTTTGTACAATTGGCCAAACGCGGCTACAACAAAGTTAACAAGTCTGGAAATCTTGGCAAAATCGGAATCGTTTGTAGTCACCAAACATTCGATTTTGCTGACGTCAGACAGCAGGGTGTCATTCAGCACAATTTTAGTCTCCATATCAAAATTGATCTTAACGTTAACTTTTCAAGACTTTAGCTTCTGACCATACCTGATGGCGATTTCTTCAGTACACCACCATCACCAAGCTGTATTCCGGAGAAAGTTGTGTTGACCTTAATAAGGACTGTTTCGACATAATAATTAAACAGATTTGGAGTAATATAACTTCCTAATTGATCATCAGAAACAATTGAAATAACTCAGGAACTTCCCGATGCGGGCTACTACATTTCGTTAAATCATTTTAACAGGCGTCAAGCAGTGTATATATTATATCCAGAACGCCTGCATTAGAACCATCTTTTGATAGCGTCTTGTGCGATACAAAATTAAAAGTGGCTGAAGGGTTTTAACTACGATGGTAGGCCACTGATACCGAGGCGAACCTCAGGAGTTCTAAAATGTTCATTAATTTGGCCTATTCATTTCATCTATAATAATATAGAGCCCCATCTGTAATGGCCTAGTTCGTTTCACTCACATTACCCGAAATTATCCGTGACCTTCCTCCTCTTGAAATATTAGTCTGTACTACTACTGGGGACTAACTAGAATTTGTGAACCTGTGGTTATTATCCATATCGGTATATATTGGTCCATACGGTTAATCTATATATGTATAAATTTATATATATATATATATATATATATATATATATATATATATATATATATACAATTTTGGTATGCGAGCTTTAATAAAATTCATAGCACCCTTTCGAGGTGTGAAAAGGAAAATAAATTTTATCAGATACAATAATAATTTCTTTCTCATATTTTTCTCAAGTATCTACAAATGAACATCCCTTTATATATATATATATATATATATATATATATATTTCTAATTAGAAAGAAAGAACACATTAATAACAAGGTGGATAAAGGCCATTTATTTCGTGAATACTAATCATCGCTATACAATCATACATTTATATACATTCTGGGTTTTCAATTGATTATGCTAGTGGTAACAAATCTGACTCGCTTTTACTTCTGTTTCTTGTTTTGGCTGGTTGGTAAGTGTGTATGCGTTTGTGTTTGTGTGTGTGCGTGTTTGCATGTAAAGGTCATTCTCGCAGTATTGCAAAGTGATGTCTGAGATCTGGTCATTATTGTTTTGATGGCTTGAGAATTAACCATTTGTGCGCATTGTTCACTGTTACATGTACGAGTGCTATTTTTCCCAGTGTAGTTGATCGTTTCACCTTGTTGCGCAAATTTGTATTTTGCACATGGTAACAGCGCCAGTGTGGATTGCAGTGTTGAACGCTCATATTGTTTGGAAACTTCTGTCACCGTATGCGCCTCTGTTATTTCCACTTCAGTTTGTTGCCAATCCGATTGTATGTTTGTTGATTCTAGTCGAGGGCCTGTTTGGTCTTGACTGGATACTAGTAGATTGTTGTTGAATTTTGTTATTCTTGGCCAGTCGATTAGAATATCATGTTGATGAAACTTTTGAATATTAAGGTCAGGTGCTTGTTGTTTTATATAAAGGGCTTCATAAATAACTAATAATTTTTCCGATTTTGATTTATGTAGAATTGTGAAATTTGTCGAATTGACTGGGTGATCCGTCGTCAATATATGATCGGAAATAGCTGATTTTCCTGACGGTGCTAAGCCTTCTGTGGCAAATGTTGATCGATTGGTGTTTGTGATAAGTTAACCACACGTTTATCACACAAAACTCTAGGTTCTATATCATTCTATAATGTCTTCAATATTTTTGTTGTCTTTCGTCATAACAGCTGGCAAAAACATCAGAAATATCGTTCTTGTAAAAAGAATTTGTTTATCCAACACACATGGTGCACACTCGATTTTTGCTCGTCACAATGCTTCATCTTTATTTAACTGCTCAATTAGGGAATACCCCACACTTGAAGGAATAATTCTTCGTTTTACCCGTAGATTTGACTTGCGTCAGCTGCCCTCCAATTCTCCCGGGAACCGTAATCGCTTAATACACTGATAATGATTGCAATTTTGCAAAATATCGTTGAAAGGTCACATTTATGTTGACCAGACGTAGTACTTAAAATAAATATTAAATGCAATTATTGTTTTCTTATTTCACACACTCTCCACGTTTTCCTTTTTCCTATTTCGTTTGTCTTTTCAATATATATATATATATATATATATATATATATATATATATATATGTATATATATATATATATGTATATATATATATATCGATATATATATATATATATATGAGAGAGTTGTTTATTTGCAGGCTTGGATTGGATACTGTGTCAGAAAACATTAGTCACTTTTGGATTTTGTGTGTGGTTGTGCGATGAAAATTATATATATATATATATATATATATATATATATATATATATATATATATATATATATATCAGTCATTAATCCTCCTTCGGTAGTTTGTTACTCAAATTTATTATGACCACGAAAAGTCGAACTTTGGTTGTACACGTAACGGAATGCGGTTTTGCTAAGTTATGCAACTATCAGTCCCGGTCACTAATATATTTATGCATTATTTTAAATAAAGTCTGTTGTTAAAATCTCCACTCAAGCCAATCTTGTAAGTCAGATTCTTTGATGATATGTTTCTTATTTGGAATCATGGCTATAAGGTGTAAATACATTTCTAGATTTAGCCAACTAGATAAGCGAATTAAAATTTTCATTAGAAAAGGAGGGTAATGGTGGATTTCCTTTATTGGATTTGGAAATAAAACGGAATGAACTCATATTTGAAAGAGATATCTTAAGGAAAGAGACACCGTCTCCATTTCTTCATGAACAACCCATACGGAATGAAAATAAGCATTCATAAATCCATGATATTAAGGATTATTAGAATAGTGGATTTGAAATATAGAGGTAAGAAATTGATAATATTAAAGGAAATATTCTAAATAAACGGCTATCCGACAATTATAATAGTGTGGTTAATGAAGTAAATGTTGCTGAGATTTAAAGATAATATAATAAACCAAGTAATGAAGGAAACATAACTGGAAAAGCACAAAATTATGGTATTACCTGATTTAAAATTGAGCAGAAAATTTAGAATAATAGCAGCTATATACAATATAATATCATTTTTAAAACAATCGCTTACTGTGGGCAATAAATATCTAACCAAAAAGAAAAAAATAGTACTCCTCAGTACTTCATGATAATATGCGATACCTTGCAAAGATTGCAAGCTCAGGTATATAAGCGAAACAATGCGCCCGAAGAAGGTTCTTAGAGGGTGAAACAAAACTACTTGCAAATACGGACATTCAAATATCAGATCTAGTTAGGCAGTCAAGGAAAATAGGTCATTAAATAGACTGGGTAGGATGCAAACTCATTGCGTTATGCAAGAGATTAACAAGAATAATTAGGGAGTCGATTAAAATTAAATCGGGAAATGCTGTTATGAATGTAACATCGGTAATAAAATCATTATGCCCAATATTTATCTAAGCTTTTTATAGGGTTGGAAATTGGGAAGAGGATGAACGGAGTTAATTATAAACTTGAGTAAGATACCCAGTTTATTGGAAACTGATTGAGAATGACGTAGAACGATTCAAATTCCTTTTCTTCTATCCCTCTCTTTCTCAAAAGCATTATTCATTAGATTGTACACATTTATAAATGGATATGATAGACGTTTTGCTTATAAATAATTAAATACATACGCTGATATACTTACAATGTATATCGCGAAATTATACAAGGTTGACATTTATTAATCTCATATGTTTGCTCATATTCAAATATAAGTTTTTTATACATATGTTTTTTTATATATTTATATAATGTGTGAATAAGGTAATAAATAAATAGTAAAGTTGTCTTATAGAATATATTCATGGTTAACCGCAGGCGCTTGTCTTTAAATAAATAATTAATAAATACTTAGTCTAAAATTGATTAATAAAAAAACTTGGATATATACATATAATAATCAATAAAATATAAATTTAGTTGTTAGTATATCATATTATGATAAGTGACATATGACTAACACTGTTGCTTATATTATAGTTATATATGAATAAATATCTAGAAGTTATATAAACGTAGATATTTATGTCTGTTCGTATAAATTGTGCTCAAAAATATACACAAAATCACACTTGATATTTATTTATACAAATGCATAATTGTATATGAGCTGTACATGTATATATGCGCATTATATAAATTTATATAAGGTGTGTTAATGTAATTATATATGTGTGTATGTATAATGATTTATTTTATATATATGGACGTATATTATATACAATTATTTCTATAAGTTGATTGACTTAGGAACGTGCAGATTATTAGTTATTGTAGACCATTTCAGTATATATATATATATATATATATATATATATATATATTTTTTTTTTGAAATGCGAGCTTTAAAAAAATTCATTGTTCCCTTCCTATGCTCTCAATATATATGGTACGTGGATGATATATTTCTTGTCCTTAAGAACAGGTCGCAATCACGAACACTGCTTCAAAGTTTCAACAATCAATTATTAAAACGGGAATTAAAAAGAAACAGACGTATTACGGGCCCGAAAATAAAATAGTCTGCCTGAACATCACACTTAAGGGGGATGCAGTTTCCCGAATGGCACAAAAGAAAGTTGAAGCGGCATTAACACGCACATTTAATGCAGCTAAACTACGAGTGTTATTTAGGGTAACACACTTGCCTTTACCAGCAATCAAAGAGAAACAGCCGTTAATGTCGACATCAAATATTATTTACCAATATACATGCGCAAGTTGTCGATCAACTTACGTAGGCCGATCGACCAGACGGTTAATTACTCGAATGAGAGAACATTGCAACTTAAACGCCTGTTTTAAATCAAATGGTGAATACACGTCTGCAATTGCGCAACACATCGTCGAAACATCACACGTATGTTCTCCAGACGTAGCATTCAAAGTAATTACTAAATGCAATAACAAAAGGGAGCTAGCCACATACGAAGCCTTATGGATAAACAAATTGCAGCCGGATTTATGCAAGCAGAAGAAGCATGTTCAGGCATTGAGCTTGAACTGGATGTGACGCACGCAATTGATTGGTTTCCGTTTTTTCACACTCTCTCTATGTTTACATATTTCTATCTTGTTTTGCCTTCCAATTTATATATAAAAATATGTTCATTAGTAGATACTTGAGGAGATAATGAGAAAGAAATGTTTCTTGTATCTGATAAAATTTCTTTTTTTGCACATACGAAGGTGAATATACATATATATATATATATATATATATATATATATATATATATATATATATATATATATGTATACCTATATATATATATATATATATATATATAGTTGTTGAGTGGGTGTTTTCGAAATTGCTCATAAAGCATGATCACATATCGAAGTTAAAGATTACTGAGACAACATATTTTCAAACCCATTAATGATTCAAAAATTAAATTATAAATAAAACTGTTTCGGATCGAGGTTACCACATTTGCTTGAATCTGCTATTATGAGCATTGTACTGTTTTTGCGATTAGAGACCTGGTGATATGGGAAGTTCCATATCGAAACGTTGCCAGTTAAAGAAGATTGGATCGTACCTCATTTCCAGTGGTTTGTATAAACGATGTTGAAGCCTTCGGAAGAAAGGGACGAATTCACATCCAGCCAAAAGGAAGACAATCTCGATGCGTACTTGAAAACGGGAATCAACCGGATATCTGCGACACTGGTCGTACAAAGCAAAATCACATGAACGCAAATTGAAGTGATTCAACATTTGAGGCTAGCATCACGCAATCATTCAAAAAGCATCTTTCAACAAGCTGTGTAACTGTTAAATTAGTGTTTTTCAAGTCTACAATGTTGGTCTTAATAAATATTATTTTTATTTCTTGACATTATTTGAAGCGTTTATAATGAAGGCGAAAACGATCTATTGGAGGAAATGCCCTTTCTAGCTTAGACAATGTCTATGTTGTACCGAAAAATATATTAAAATCCAGCCATAAATCTTTAATTGAATATCACTTCACCATTTGGAACTTTAAGTTTAACAAGATGTCACCTTGACCCCACCTGGACGAAAGGCAAGCCAAAACATCTGTTAGAGTATAATAGAAAATGGTGTGTAATAAGCTGCATTTGTGGCGCAGTGGATACAGTCGCAGCCTCCGATGTACATGCGCTCCGCTTTCGGGTCCCGCTCGTGGCAAAATTCTGAACAGTACTTGAAGAATTCCCACATAGGACGAGTCCGGTCTAGTGGATCAATTGCGTTTGCAACCTTGTACAATGCCTAATTTATTCTGATATATATCAGATATGAAAGATCATAAATACGGATAGCGCCCTTAGTAATCCAACATAACGTGAAGCTCTATAGAATGCACGATTCTATGTGGTCTTTATCAGACCTCGCCTTTGTAGTTTCAGCTAAAAACAATGATTATATAGCTGCATGTAAATGTGAAGATTTGAAAAGACCTGATTTTGTTCGTTATTCATTGCAAGTGGGATATAACAAAATTTGGGGTGATCTCCGGCAACTATCGATAGGCAACCTTTAGAAAACAAATTGATGTAACTGCGACCTGAAATTGACTTACATATGTAACAATATTAGTGAAATCTGTTTGCCGCAATTGGGACATAGCACATTCGGATAGAACGAAGCGACAACTACATGAGTCAGAACAATCTCAAATAAAGAACTAAAAATTCCGAACTGGGGTATGTTTATAGGGGTTAATATGAATTTGCTTCCGGAAAATTAACCTTAAGTCTACCTGCAATAGAATTTATTACAATGTAAAAATTTAAGGCCATTTCATTTTTCCTATGATCGGTAAGTAATATAAAGTTATACCTCCCATTTCCAAATTATAGCTTTTAACGTTAAGTTTTTTTTATTATTTTAAAATGTAATTATTCAAATACTATTTGCAACAATGAGTGTCCGTCAGTTTGTTTATATAATTAGTTAAAGCAATTAGATTCTTTTGTAATTTAAGTGCATTAACTTGATTTTAATTATTTGACTTTATCACTACATGTGAAATTATTGATTACCCAAACAAATAAAGTTTATCAAAACAGTTTATAAATATATTCTTTTAAACATTTATTTTTGTATCTATTTTTTTATGATCGCTACGTAATTTAAATTGTGCAGCAAACATTCCGGACAAAAACCATGTTTGTGTTATTTATAGGAGTGAGTGCCACATTTCTAATTTTATTTTTCAATAGTAATACATTGCTGTTTAATGCCTGTTATCAATTTTTTTCGTGTTCTGAAGATGGTCATGGATTTTGAAACACGTCATTAAATCTAACTGAACCCGGTTACGCTTATTATTGCCTATGCTTATGAGAATGGAATTGTAATTTTGTTTTAGTACGCAAATTTCACTGAAATATTTGAACTTATTGTTTAACTGCCTTAACTTGGGCAATAGTTTTATCGATTCTATTATCAGCAGACGATTAATCAATATTAAGGCTCTTCTGATTATATGAGATTTCTACGTGCAAGAAGTAAATGTAATTTTCAAAAATATAACAGTCCAACATTATTGGTTATGTTTTTCTTCAGTTGGACTATCAAGGGTAAACATGTTTAATTGAAGTTAAAACAAGTCAGACATAATCGGTCATTATAAGATTGGCAATATACCACTAGACAATGGGGTATTAAATTAAAGTATCATGGCAATATTTTATGATATATTATTTCGGTATAAGATAAAGATTTCATACGACTCCAAATGCAATTAATGAACTAGACTGATCCCTCATTATTGGGATGTCATTGGTAGTTGCAAGAATTTTCGTGATTGGGGATCGAACTCTGGACATATATGCTCAGGGTCAGGCGGAAGTGTGCATTGCCCGCATTTGTCCGCAATATCCCATCTATTTTTTGGTATTGCACTTTTCAAATGTATCTACGTGTATCTCATTTAGCATAATTTTCAAATAAACCATTATAAGACAAATGGACATTTTTATATAATGCGTGGGTGCCACAGGATTTGTCTCACCTGTTTATTTTGCGTTTAAATCATCAAATATTTTTAACGTGTTACCTATCTTGGCCATTGGCTATCTACCTTGTATTATTTGAAAGTAACTGTCTGAATGATTGATTGCCAAGATTAACTCCTAATGACCTACGAAGCATTTAAAATGTCAAATAACGCAATTTTATAAAACTTCAAATTAATCAACTTGTAGATATCCGATTTGAGCATACAATTTTCTGAAAATTGGAAATTAGATATAAATTGCCCAATAAAATAGCGAATTCCCAGTTGTTATAACGAGCTGTAATTTGGAAAACAAACATTTTTCAAATTAAAAAGGAACGACAACATCAATCTCTAAAATATGACGGGGAAATGGCGTTCACGAATGAGCTCGGTAAAATTTAGTTTGTGCACTAATCATTAAAATGTTTCTTTTACGTATTCTCGATACCAAAACTTTACACAATGGTTTCCAAACTGAATTAATCGCCTGTATTACGCACCCAATAAGGGAAAATTATTATTAAAATCATCAATGCTAAATCTTTTTGACATATTTTCAAATTTCAGAAGATTTGAAATTTAAGATTACGCTTGTAATTTGTTATGCTTTAACGCTTTTCGCGTTTACATTCTGATGAGTTAATCGAAACATGATTTTTCAAATTTATCTGCCTCGCAGAAAATGTAAGTTTTAAATTATATGAATGTATAATGTGAATGTATTCGCGGCTGCAAAAGACTTAACATGGGTGCTTTGATTTTATAAGCATGGTGTAACCGGAAGCAAGTTAATTTGCTTGTGGCGAACACAATATGTTGAGGTCAACACGAGATAGGTGCAATCTCATGCACCCATCCCATTCGTGCTAACAGTTGACGCGTCAGTAGCAGCCGACAGTACGCTCGAAACCAGGAACAAGAAATGTGAGGAAGTTGGACAATGTAATCTCCTTTATGTATGCGTATTAGAGCAGTAGCAGAGACAATTTCCCGTGTTTTTAAATAAATATAATTGGATTGGTGTTTGCTTCAAGCTCGCAAATTTGATTTTAAAAATTGGTAGCACCACCCGCGCAATCAATTATTGTTTAATTTTATTTTCTTTATGTGTGTGTAGCGAAAGCTACAAACAGTTAATGTTCGTGACTACATAGAAATTGTGCAGCCGACATTTCCAGTCCAGTTCAATGTATGCGAGAATGCTAGAGGTGAGAGCCGCATATCTAAATTTGATTTCCATATATATTCAATGCGGTTTGATCCACGCTAGTCAGTTTGCGATCCTACTCTGATGATGATCATGGAAGGTGGATAGGCGTCAGTGCGGGCGACTGGTGGTAGTTTTTTCTGCTGTTTGACGACTGGTTAAATATAGTGGGACTGGTGTTTACTTCAAGCTCGCAAACTTGATTTACAGAATTGTTACCACCACCCGCGCAATCAATCATTGTTTAATCGCGACTTAAACTTCAACGCAATCTCCACAAGATGCACCAAATGTTGAAGGGACACTGAAACAATGCTGATCTAGGCAGGCGAACCTTTGTAAAGTTTGCCAGATATTTGATCAAGTAATGCGAGCTAGGGGGCAATGCGAGGTTACATTCTCACATGGGAACATGCAATACTCAATTTGAAATCGCAGTTCCACAAGCTATTATACACATACTGCATATATCCTACACAGACGTTTCACAGTGCATCAATTCACTTCAGTTTAGGATAGAAGAAAAGAAACTATAAATGGTATTTATACGATGACGAGCTGGCCGCACAACTTTACCATGACCACCTGGAAGTGTGCGGTGCTCTCAAATACGACCGTGGTCGTGACCAACGTGGCCACGAAGGTTGTGTATCCTCCTGAATCTAATCTAAGACATGCTTGCAATTATCGATGTAAATGCTTGACAGTACGCGATAAATGTAGGCGTCAATTACTTAACACCATGTTGATACTAAACTTCGTATATCCGCCATTTTAAAATTAAGTTAACAAGCAAACCATTTTAATCAGGTTTGTAGTATCAAATAATTGCTTATACTTTAAATAACTTGAATGGGATACCACTTCTGATGACCGCAATTGTCAATTTATACTTTGTGGTTAATACGCTTATGACATTCCGATGTTTATGAGGTGGTATAAAATTACCTTGAAAAGCAAACAACTTAACTTCCTTCAGATCATGTTTGCGAACTGAAGATAAACATCAATACTAATTTAAGTAACCAGACACCATCGGTTTGCAGCTGTCCTCTGATGACGGACATTGTTGGCCGAAAAGCGTCATTGCGTGAAACAGATAGCAGTTTTGCTTTGCTATGCGAATAAACAGAAACAATAGGATTGGTGTTTATCTCATGTTCGCAAACTTGATATACAAAAATTATTTTCTCTATGCACACAAACAATAATAGTTTAAATTTATTAGTAATTATGCATACGATAATAACGGAAAATTTTTCTATGAAAAAATAACGCAAACGCGGACAGGCAATTATTTAGTTAAGAAACGTTTAGTTTTATAAATAAAGAGACGTTTATCCTGTGGATGATGACAACAATTATGTAAATCAATGCTTCGAGCTAAATATAAATATTATATTATAAATAAATTTCGCAACATCAACTAAACATTGCAAAAGGTAGCAAAGGCATTTCATCAAGTAGACTAGTTTCATCTTCATTGTGATGGTGTTTATATCAAGATCGCATCCTTGATTTAAATAATACTATGCCTTCTGTTTATTGATAATTATCATCTGTAAGGGTTATGCATTGAAGTTATATAAGGCGAAAATGGTTTGTACTCTTAATTTTTAAATTTGCGAAACTGTGTGTTTTAAAATTACCTTACCTTTGTTGCGACTAACACAGGATTGTTCTAATTCATTATTTATGTGAAAACATTTTGGATACCTCTGTCGGTGTTCCTTATCGGTCATTTTATCGCTTCTGTATCAAATACTAATATTTCAAATCGGCATTATTTGAAACATCGACTTCAGAAATCTGTTAGTTTTTTACAGGAAAAAGAACATGGCCTCAAATGATGTAATACTCCTTCTTCAGGCAAATATTTTGGTTCAATCGATCACATGCAAATAGGATTTAATAAAGCCCAATAAGCGTTTAATTTCCGTCGTCTAATATCGCGAGTAGAAGATTAGCCCTTTTGGTCTGCAATTAGTTGACATATTTTGCATCTTTATGTGCACTATGTCTATATTTGGCGTGGTATAACTGGTTCCGTTACACCGAAGGCTTTAACACAACGTGTACTATCTATTGCAGATGTTGGCGTTTTAATGGATATTACACGTAACGAGGCTTTCAGATGAATGTAACGAGTTAGACTGCATCAATCGAAGCAGTAAATTAATTCCAAACATGTAAGTGTTAACCAGATACCCACGACATTTAATGGCGGAAATGAAAACATATCCGATGATAGCACTGGCCAAAAAATGGATTTTAAATAAATTTACGAATATTCTACAAGCGTCCTTTAGATCAAGGTTGTGAGCATGGAATAAACACCAAACCCATTACATTTAACTCGTAAAACAACATGGCCAAACTACTGTAAGTCACAAGTACAGACGCGTTTCGTCCTTCTATGATTATTATCAGAGTATGATGGTTTATGGTGATCGTGGAAATTCGAAGCTCGTCAGTACCTGTGACCGGTGGTAGCTTCGCCACGCTGGTTGACTAGTTAAATACAACTGGATCAGTATTTAAAATAATATTGCAACCTTCATTTATATAATTTTTATCCTCATCCGCGCAACCAATAACCGTTTAGTTATATAACTTCCAAAGAAATTTTACTAGACACCACGTTTTATTTTTAATCAAGCATTTCTAGGGCTTCGTATAAATCGCGTCCCTTTAGTTAAAAAAATTTAACAATAATAATCAATCCTTATTCCCATTGAAGGCTCGATACTGTTTTAATTATGCTCATGATTCATCCTCATCGTAATACGTGACTTTCTGCGAGGACTTTTCTAGTATTAAGCTTTGCCCTAAATAGGGCCAGTAGAAAATTCTCGACCTCAAAGCTGGTTACTGCAAAATTAACAGCCTGGTTTTTCATCAGCATCGGGTTTATGTGTTTATTTGTTCTTCTATTTGAACGTTAGACAATATATAATTATATATATATATATATATATATATATATATATATATATATATATATATATATATATGAATAAAATTTTATAATTTCAGAGTTTAGATAACCCAAGTGGTTATTAGCGATAAAAAAAATTTATTTATATGTTCTCTTAAACTATTAGTCCAATATACATTTTTGGGCTACATTTTAGTCTATTTACACTATAAGCTTTACAATTTTTTTAATTTGGTTTTCCTATTTTACCTTTGAACTATAGTTACATATTGTGCGATCATTTGATTAACTATAAAACAATAATTGATTGCACGGATGGTGGTAACAATTCTATGAATCAAGTTTACGAGTTTAAAGTAAACACCAATCCCATTGTAATCAACCAGTCGTCGCACAACATAGCAAAACTACCGCCTGTCGCACGCACTGGTGTGTTTCGACCTTCAATAAGCATCATCAGAGTATGGCGGCAAACTGACTGTTTTGCAGCTTTCGCCGTAATGGGCGGTCGAAACGCGTCTGCGCGTGCGACTGGCGGTAGTGTGCTATGTTGTTCGACGGTTGGTTAAATATAACGAGATTGGTGCTTAAGCTCGCAAACTTGATTTACAAATTTGAGTAGCGAATTTGTCGGTTATTTAGGACACCCACGTGGTCCAAATAGTATAGATAGATGGGGACAGTTGCGTAAACTCTATTAAGCAATGTTTCTTAAATCTGAACTTTTGTCTTGCATTCCAAAATTATATTCGTGTGTCTCTATAGTAACAAGGCGCTGGTTGTTAATTTTTGTCTGACGAATTATATGTTAAGTCTACAAAAAACAACAAAATTTTATTCGTTTTATGTGTAGATTCTTTAGTCAAAACCGTTGCTTGTTTTTCTTGACTTCCTCTGGGGAACTGAAACAATTATTGTAGCCTTATTTGGTTAATTGTACCAAAGATAAAAATGATGAAGCCTAGGTAATTGAAGTCAGACACATATATACCTATATGCGTATTTAAATATATGTGTGTGTACAAACATATATTATGTATTGAATACAACGCTATGATAAACATCAATGGAATTCTGATTAAAAATATGTACAATTAAAAATAGACCCGAATGACCGAGATTTCCCAATTTGTCTCTAACTGTGTTTACTCTTTTTTGGAAGTTACGGTGTGGTCAATTTCCTCTAAATGAGACAAGTTGATACGTTTCAAAACATTTGAGGTCGGGAGATGTGAAGAAGCTCATAAGGAAAACCTTCTGTTAGGAACATCCGACTATAGAATTGTGTCGGAGCTGAGAATAAAACGATCTAGAAAGACTCTTTTTTAACAAATCAACCGTCAGTGACAGCTCGTGAGGAATTCCGACCGTCATGACGAAATTAATGCAATGAAAATTAATAAGGAGAATCAGATCTTAATATCCGTTAAACATATTGAACCTAGATTTGCAGCTCTCATTCACAGTAGTTTCACTTAAATTTTACTTAACTGGCATGTTGAACAAGCAATTTATTTTCAGCAAAATTCATGACTTTTCGCGGCTCCCGTAAAATTTCAATACGTTATCTATCAACCTTGCAATCAATATTTTCCCAATTCGTTAAATTATGTTTTCCGACTCGAGATAACCAGTAGCAATACATAGAAAATCTGTCGCGAATCACGTGACGGTCTGTAATTTTGCTATTTTGGGCGACAAGTTAAATTAAATGGGATAGTTGGTATTTTAAGACTCACTATTTGATATAAATACTTTTACCACCACCCACGCAATCAATTCCTGCTTAATGATTGCTCAATGTTAGATTTTTAATTCATACTGTCTCCACTCATATTTTACTGTCTGTACTTGAACATGCCTTGAAAAAGTTTTCTTGTGCTAATCTTGTAGTGATGTGCCTTTGCTCGCTTTTGTGATTGCTAGCAATGGTTGTTTATTAGCTAGCATTTTTCTGCAAAAGAAAATTGGTAAATATTGATGTCAAAGTTGTGTACATTTATTTGCACACGTGTGTGTGTGTGTGTGGGTGTGTTGTGTTATTGCATATGCACTTGTGCAGATACGTGAATTCTGCATTTTGGGAAACTATGTTAAGCATCTGCGCTTCACCTTTTGTCGTCAATACATTATTATTTTCTGACGTTGTGGTGAAACTTATTACCTTCCAGTTTTGTTGTGTGGTCTCGGCAGATTCTGCAAGAGTTGCCTTCTCCACTGTATACATAATCTCACAAAGAAGAAAACAGCGAGGCTTTCTTAACCATACCGTTTAGAATATTTCGTTTTATACTTACATGAATGCTCCTTAGAATGACGCATTAAATTTTTATCCACACATGCACACATACATATATATATATATATATATATATATATATATATATATATATATATGAGGAGGCAGAGTGATGCAATGGCATTTGTACAAGACTAAGGGTATTAGACTACGGTTTGAGCCCTGGGCGCGGGAAATTATATTAAATAATTTCAGAGTTTCCAATAAAATTTAAGCAGCTCTACTTCTTGAATTTCATTACCACCAAAGCAATATTCATTATTTATTGAATACATAATATTACCAAAATCCAGAAAAAGCTTATATATATTTAAATAGGCACACAAAAATTAATTTCGTTCACTGTCAAACCTGTCTATTCATGTGACGCGATTTGTTCAAAATGTATAGTTTTCCGTAAAATTCTATGCTCAAGCGATCCATTTATCTCAAGGATTCATATGACTAAGAGGTTTTATGTAATGAAGGCAGGTATTGCATGCATTCTAATCGATTTTTGATATAGGTTTTTTTAAATATGATTTAATGAACAGCTATCACTACCCACGCAATCAATTACCGTTTAATAGTGTCGCAAAAGCTGACCAATTGTAATGTAGGTAAACGCATAGAAATAATTCATCTGACATGTGCAGTCAAGTACATTGCTTGGGAGACTTTTAGAGGTGAGGGCCTAGTATATAATTTCGCTTTTCTTATCCTCGACAGTCAGTTTGCCATCGTGTTTTGATGATCATAATGGAAGTCTGAGACATGCCAGTACGTGTGACTAGTGGTAAGCCATCTATGGTCAGTGTCTTATTAAGTACAAAAGAATTGGAATTTACATCAAGCTGGCGAGTTTGATTTCAAGAATTGTTTACAAACGCACACGCATTCAATAATTGTTCAGCTGTATATCTTATAAATAGAGTACTAAATCACGAAGCCAATGGCTAAAGCAGTAGTTTTATCCACGTTTAAATTCAATACGTGCATTTACTATGGAGACAGTATAGGAGGGCTAATAAAAATTAGTCAAGAGAAATGAAGGATTAACTGCAAAACTCCATGAGACGATTAAAATGATGGGGTGAGCTTAGAGAATTAAGCGAGCTTACGAAATGTGTTATCGCTTGTCGATCAAGCCCAGATTATTAAATTATTCTACAGTAGCATGTGTTCAGAGTATGGTTTTCTGCCCAATAATGGTGAAAGTGCGCGTATCGCTTAATTTACTGGATGGATGCCTTTACAGTTGCAGTACATATTATACATACTGAGTTGGCTTTGAATTCGCACTTACGTAGGCTCTATATAAACGAGACGATTTTACTGCTTGAATGCACATACGTATAGGAAACTGCATCTTCCAACTGTCCCAAATTTCTTCATCATCATTGTCACCATCACCTTCATCACAAACATCAATACAAAAGCCTTTAATAGCTAATGCTCAACTGCCATATACACATGAGTGCAAAAAAACTTGGAAAAAGTAAATTACAGCAAAGAAAGCGTAAAAGGTAAGAGATTTATGATTGGACGGATTTAATTTAGATGCAAATACCTGCCTAGGTAATAAATACAAATTGGGCAAATTGGATCTCTATACATGATCATTATGTCTGTGTCATAGTTAAGACGAGGTGACATCGGCATTACATCTTCCTTACAGATGTCATTGTATCGCTCCATAAAGTTGACCAACGACAATCGAAGGTAACTTTGCTTAACAAGCTATTTTCAACAGGTTTGCCAATGGGCTCGACTCGATACCATTTCGAGCTTGGTTACTACAAAAAACGTTTATGCGCACATTGAATCCAATTTAGAAAACAATTTGCCTTTAGATGCTTTTCTCGTATCAATATTTTTTCACCTTGTTTCTTACACTTGTCTAGCGCTGGCTGAGAAAATTATTGCTCTACTTGGCAATCGAAAAGTGATCGTTTTAGCACGGTTTGCAGAGCCCAATTTGTTTGTATAACGAGACACACTTGTTGGATCCTCCATACATACGTCTACCGATATTAGTATTGCTTATTCTTTTTTGGTAACCTTAATATATATTATGCTTTTTAAGCATAGGTGGTCGAATCTCTGTAAACATCTAGTCTTCGTCACTGAAGTTCCAAATTCAATAGCATATAAAAAACTGCACTTACAAATGCGTTTTATACACGACCTTCATGGCGAGTTAGATATTGGTGCTTCTCCATAAATGAATATATTTGGAGGCCACTAATCTGGTTTCCGCGGTTCTGACATTCTCCTCGTCACACATATTGTCTCAGTTATTGACACAGCCACCAAGATATTTAAACTGGTTAACGATGACCAAATTCTCAACTTAAAATTGTAGATTTGAAATGAATGATATGCATTGCTGTAGAAAGATCAAACATTTAATGGGCGTGAATATCATGCTGTAAGACGGAATGAAGACTGGACTTGGCAGAATCACGATTTTTGAATCATAATACAATATCGCTTTCATTGTCAATATTGACTAATCTACTACCGAGAAGAAATTTAATGACGTATCTTGAATTTATGGACGATTATAATCCGTAATGGCGTGTATCACAACTTTTTTTAAATGGCAAAATTGATTGTCCTTTGCGGATATCACTGCTAGTAGTAAACCTGCATAATACTTCATTGAAGACGCTAATGCTATCCGAAGTGTCAAAGTCGACATCAATTAAAATATATAAACTCATTTAATCGGTACACTACTTTTTAAAACAGAATGTAGAATAGAACAATGCGATCAATTTAGTAAAATGCACCAGTGAAGTCTAAAAAGGTGGTTATAATGAGATAGCGTTGTACTTTGTCGATGTTTAAGTACTTGGCTTGATAAAAAGTTATACAGCCTCGTTTCAGCCAAAATCCGGCCTGTTTTTCTTTTTTATGTGATACACGTTGTGTTCTGATATGGCGTAAGATAATCGAAACCAATAACCTAAATATGATTAAACGAACATTGGTTGCGCGGGTGGTGATAACAATTATTATAATCAAGGTTGCGGTCTTGATATAAACACCTGACCCATTAATTACTTACATATGTCAGTACAAACTAAGAATTGTATAGTGTAGAAAAGGCAATTCATGACTTGTATCAATCTTGTAACACAATGGTTAACGCACATACTATGATTGAATATTTTAAAAATCGGAACGATTTTTAACTCACTCTAATCCTACTAGAAAGGTTAATCAACGAACTAAAAATTATGTCGCTAATATCCTTATTCAAAATCAGGTGCAGACCATCGTGTCTTGCAGCTTTGCACTACTTAAGGGATGATATGGAATTCCACATTTTTAATTCTGATGGTTGTTTTTGATTTGCGGTCATCACATTTGCTACAGGTAACATTTTTGGGATCAGGACTGATGCAGGTTACCAGAAAAATTAATTTTTGAAGTGTTTAGCCAACCAATGAAGACGACACATTTTATTAGTTGTTACATTTTGATTGAAGTACTTTAATGTTTTGCTAAATTCTAGTTTTCTTGGATTCGTTCACAAACGAGTTGGAACAAACATAGGTTGTTACCTGATGTCAACGCTCCGCCATCTCATCAATTTTTCTGGGACGAAAGATTCGCGATCGACTTCTCCGGTACAAAAGGATTCGAGATCGACTTTGAGACTGTGCTTAACTTGGGGAAATATATAATATAAGCCGAGCTAGCAGGAACTTGCTGTCTAGTGCCAAGAATCTCGACAGACAGATTTTACATGTCACATTCAGTAGTACCTGCATTTTGCTTAGCGGGTCAAATCTTCGTTTACGGTAATATCGAATTATCGCATATATGACCGGTTAATATAAATTTTATAAAAGCTGCATATTTTCAGGTGAAAAGAATACTGTTCGAGTTTGTTTACATCTGCTTGAGATTTATTCTTATTTAACTTTCTGGAAAATGTGAATGCAAATCTACGTCGATTGAGTGCGTTGTCCGATTCGACACGCACTCCAGAACAAGTGACAGTCACGGATGCCACCATGCCATTGCTAACGAATTGTTACATGATCTATTTGAGTTCACATCTGTCCCGGGCACTACACATCGTCTGAAATTTGAGCTTCTCGAATATAGTCTTCAATTTTACTCATTATTCTGCTGCAATCACATCGCGAAATTCACCTGCAACCATCCCAGTAATTACATAAACGCCTCGTGACATCACATTTATTTGTTTCCTCCTTGGCGTACCTCAATCAGACGCGTTTTACCATCAACATACATAAAAGAGTTTTCTCTGCACAGAATTACTTATAACTATTACCTATTTGCTGTGCCAATCTTCTTCCGTTTGTTTGGTATACATTGTTCTAGTGTGGATTTTTTATTTTCTTGTTCAGGCTAGTTTACCTAATTTCCAATCTGAATAACCGTAATCCTATGGTCTTCCACGTTTGGTTTTAGTGTTAGAAATAATTCTGACTATTTTCCGGCCTTTTTGATAACCTTTTGTAGATATTTACTTACAAGAATACATTTCTACGTTGGTTTAATTCAGGTTCCCCGTGATTCAGGTCAGTTAATTTACGATTTCTCACTCTCATGGATAACAAGTTCCTATTTTCAATTACTACTGATGGTTGGATTGGAAGCTAATCAAAATTTTTGAGTATGCGTTATTCTTATTTCCTGTATTAAGCCAGTTCTGTTTAATCGTGCATCCAGGAAAGGTAAATCATTCCTAACCCTAATGTTTAAAATAAACTATTCGCTTGTTTCATTAGCTACTTTGATTAAATTCTCTAGCTCATATTTGCCATGCTACGAAAATAGAAAAGTACGGTAAAATTCATTTACTTTGCAAGTGGCGACAACAACTCTTCCAATCAAGTTTGCGAACTTAATGTAAACTCTGATCCCATTGCACCTAACTCGTGGCAAAATGTATCAAAACTAGCGTGAATCCCCTCACTGTCGAAAAAGATATTGTCGTTCACGAACTGCTATTTCTATTAGTTTATGTGTGAAGTTTACCTATTTGTTTGTAACTTATATGCAAACGATTACCACTCACATGCTTTACAAAAGTATTAATCACTTACTAAATGCTTGTTTATTATAGGCAATAAATGTAAAGTAGATACAGAAGCGAGAGTTTGTATGCAGATAATTTAGATCAGTAATACACATACAGACTAATAAGGGAGCTACTTTGATTTTTATTTATGGACATAAACCCTAAGTAATAAAATTAAATGAATAAATAAGTTCATAAAATTATCTTCATTTAGACACTGTTAACGTTTACGATGTTTATTTTGGTATTCAACGAGTAATTAGAAAGTATCGAGCCGGAATTTGCTGGCAAGACTGTTTGAAACATTGTCTAAATGGAAATAATGAAATTACTTGGATTAATCTTAGACAAACTACCTTCAACACAGAATGAACAGCTACAAAAATTGAACCATTAATAAATGGGTTTGATGTTCACTTCAAGTTCCCAAGTTTCACTTAAAGAATTGTTGCTAGCACTTGCGCAATCAATGATTTTATTTTGCTGTGCAACATATGAAAATGTGGCGAAAATGCAATAAGTTCATTTTCGTGACGGTGCAGAAAGTTTGAAGCCGATATTTCACGTTAAGAACAATGTACGCACGACATCTCGAGGTGAGAGCCGCATATCCGATTTTCCATAATTTCGGTTTCACCCTTGTTAATCAGTTTTCGTTTATGCTTGGAGGATGACAACGTACTGTCGACACGCTGCAATAATTGTGACTGACGATAGTTTTCCAACGATGTGCAATGGGTTAGTTCCAATGGGTTTGGAAGATATGTCAAGCACGAAAACTTGATTTCAACAACCTTAATGTTTTTGTGTATTAAGTGTTGCAAACCTATTTAACAAATTAGTTCAGTTGTTACCAGAAGGATAAACGAAAGGCAGCATGAACGGAGAGTATAATCTCATGCACATTCGTTTTGTGCTTACTGGCGACTCATCAGTAGGAGCCGGTATTACGCTCTTTAACCACTATATATTTGGGTGAGGAATGTGGGATAATAGGACGGTACAATCTCCTAGACGAATGTGTAAACCTTAGAAGTGAAGCTAACATCATATGAAGTCTCAACAACGTGACTTCAACGCTAACTCACTCTATATATATATATATATATATATATATATATATATATATATATATATATATATATATAGCGAGTCTGTAAAGGATACTAACACTATGACTATTGTGTCAGTAACCGATACCAACATTATAGTACCAAAAAGGTACATGGTACCAACATGATGGATATCAATTTATGCTATATTTCACCGAAATTGAGAATTACAACAATTTCTGAACACCTGTTACTCCAGTAAATCCATACACTCTGACCTTGATCGATATCAGTTATCACATTTCGCGGTAAGCATGACATCATTCAATTCAATATATAACAGTTAAATACTGTTTGTCGCAAAGAGCTAATATTTATGCAAGTATGTATTAGGTGTTGTGCACCTAGTAACAAATTAGTTTCGTACTTACTGACGACTCATCAGTAGGAGCAACACCTAGTACATACTTACATATATATTAGCTCTCCGCAACAAACAGTATTTAACCTTAATGTTTGCTGTATTACTGTATGCAATGTGTGTTGATTAATGCAAATTTGTCCCGAAAATTACAACTAGCACATATTAAAATGAGTTTTATGTATATTTATGCTCTTATGTGTTCGTGTGTGTGTGTTTTCATGTTTGTGCGAACACACGCTTGTGCGTTGAATCGTTTGCCGGGCCGCGTATTGCAAACAAAATTATGTTTGATAAGTGCAGGTGCTTTCTATTTTGTTCAAGATCTTAAATAAGATCGCCCACTATTTATTTTTGCATGTGTCGGTTAACAGAGTAAGTTTATTTTTATTTCAGTAAATAAATATTGTTATGAGCTAACCAAAACATGCCCGGCTTTCATTATGCCGGGTGTCATTTTCAATTGAAAAGTCATTCATAAATAAAGGAGAAACGCTGTTTAATTAATGAAACATGCGAAAAATTTGGGAAAATTCAACATGTGAACTGACACGGACTGCAAAGTTTGTGGAAATCTATCAGTAAAAAAGATTACAAATCGCTATGGTTGATTGAAAACGTTTAAGTCACTACATAAGAGATCATTTATTTTTGCAGCTTTTATTGATGGACGAAAGTGTAATCTCGTAGATTGACTGACTTTCAAGCTGCTTCAAATATCTAATGGTTATTCAATGTTCCGATAATCATCAAGGATGGTAGAAATATGCGTCATTATGTATGAAAGAAGCTATTTTTGCAGTCTTATAACTATTTAGGTAAAATGGGATAGGTGCTTATCTCAATCTCGCAAATGAAGTTTGACAAATTGTTGTTACCACCCGTGCAATCCATGTGTGCCTAAGGCATGGTGATAAAAAATATATAAAACAAGTTTGCCAAAATGAGACAAATATCAATAAAATTTGGTTTGATCTGTTGCACAAAACAGCAATTCAAATACAATGAATGCGATACTATTATTGGTTAGAATCGCTCCTCTGATTTCGGAAACCAATGCATACTTCTCTGTTTGATTCTCGTTACTCAGTTAGCTGTCTTACATGTACAGGTCGTATCATGGATGTGCATGGCACACCCGTCTTTTAGCTGTTGTGTGACTGGCTATGTATAATTTCGTTGGTATTTTTCATAGTCCCCAAATTTCCTTGAAATAAACTGTTATATCCATTTGCGAAACCCATTATTTATTGAAAGCAGTCTCTTATTCAAATGGACTCTGTATTTCCATGCGATGGACTATCGAGTATTAAATTGTTTTGGAATGGAAAATTTGGCTGCTACTGATAAATTGTTAAATTAGAACGAAAACATCGGGATTTCAGATATGAATATTATAATCAACTTTTGAATTTATTTTGGCGATATATTTTTCAGTTGGTTAAATCAATATCTTCATATAAACATTCATAACTTGAAAAAGTTCCATAAATATGATAATCTAGCAACGGTGATAATAATTGCAAAGCAGTCAATAGACTATGTTATTCAGATGGTTAATGCTATTAACTAAAAATCTGTAAGTCACTGGTTCAATTTTCACAGCCAAACCGATTATAAAGAAAAGTATCTCTAACCAATTATTCCAAATGATATAGTACAAAGATCGTCAGTAAGTTAAGATTTTGTTGGATAACAAATGGCTCATATCGGTAAACGTTTACTGAAGTATATATAATCAGGACTGATATTTACGACGAGATTTATTCGCCAAATGAAGGCGTCCGCCGACGGCTTGTATCTCTTTGACAGTGACAGACTGTATCTGCTGGATCTAAATTGACAAAGCAAATTTGCCACAGAGCAAAAACAAAGCGTGCCAGGTGCTGCAAAGTCACATTCGTTCCTTACTGTCAATTGAAGCTCTCGTTGAACGATAAAAGTTTACAGTTAATTGCTTTTCGTTGGAAACAGTAATGGCATTCCCGGGTAACCGCCTTGTTGCCAATTTAAAATAAAGCAGTTGCACTCAGAAGTTTATGCTCGTCATTAAATTGAAGTCGTGCAACTGACATTCCATTCCAGTACAATCTAGAAACGATTTCAATAGTTAACAGACACATTTCCGATTTCAGTATACTCTCCATTTCTCTCTCTTTTCCTATTTCTATTTACATATTTTTTCCAGTATAAACTAGGCATCACTCTGGGTCGCAGAGGAAATTCATGCAGTAGACCAGTTTTGCCGTTGTTGCGAATCCGTCAAGTAATTTGAAGAAGTTTCCACTGATGGTACTCGAATCGCGGCTAAAGATTTATGGCAGGATTTTTAGATGTATTTATTAATTATCTACAAATGAAATATTGCCTTTGTTTACAATGTATATATATATATATATATATATATATATATATATATATATATATATATATATAGCGCTCGATCCTTGTTAATTAGTTTACCGTCGTACTTTGACGATCGCAATAAAAGGTCAAGACGCACAAGAAGATGTAATTATTGGTAGTGTCCTATGTTGTAAGATTGGTTGTCGAAAAAATGTGGCTTTTATTTCTAGAAAGATATAGTATCTTCACTCGTGCAAACAATGAGTGCTTAACTGAACTCGAAACAAGTTTAGTGGTGACCAATTGTATGTTCTATCTTATCGTCCAAAGGCTAGACATTGCTTCTCTTAGCAGTAGCAGCACCACAAGGAATATTATTAGTTGGGAAAATATGACTATTCAATGTTCTTTGAACAATTACACGCGTTGAAAAGTTGAAATATTGCACGAAAAGATAACGCGAATCTGGTGAGCATTTGACCGCACCTTCATATACGATATATCCACACACACACACACACACACACACGACACACTATATATATATATATATATATATATATATATATATATATATATATATATATATATATATATATATATATGCGTATGGGCTTTACTAGCTTTGCCAATTTTGGAGTCAACTTTTTGTCAGTTTTCAATGAATTGAATAGTAAAGCAGGCGTATACAATCGCAAACTAACGAACAAAGTTGAACGCATTATTGTTATTTAAACATACGTTGAAATAAATATTCGTTTGCATTAGGAACGTGAATATTTAGATGCAAATGTTTGAGATACTTCCGAGAAAACTACAGAAAACAAACAGTACAGAGCTTAAGCACACTGACAAATAATTTCTTTCATGTTTGTATATGCATGAGTAGGTTTGTGTGTGTGTGTGTGTGCTTAAATTTTATCAGTATATATATACATATTAACAATGTTGTGTAGATGCACGTAATAAACTATGTAGTTGGGATGATTGCCACAGTGAGACGTTTCACGTATTATTTTTCCGGCTTTCAATGAATCGATCAATATCTCGTCAGACAATCAAAACTAGCTAACTAACAAATAAACAAAAATTTAACTATTCAGTCTTTCAACTACTGACAAACCCACCTGAATGAAAACAAAAACACACAAAATATGCACACACACGACGATAAAGACAAGGACAGGCAAAAGTATATGTACTCAACATTTAATTGATTGTTCGTACACTAGTTTACGGTTGGGAAGCCATAACAACTGGTTATTTGGAACTGGTTGAGCTAAAACTATGCCAGAAAGAGGAATACGATGTATTGTGTACGTGTTTGCGTGTTTGAGTTTTTCCATTCTTCCCCAATGAAAACGGTATCGCTATACGCACAACCAGTTTTGGGGAAGAAAAAAAACAATCGACAATTTATAACAATTTTGTGAAATATGACATTTTGTTGTCATTAATTAAATTTCAATGATTATTCCATCAAAATCAAGTCTACCATCTTTTCACTTCCATATTTTATTTATAACTATTCAGTTTACAATAAGATAACATAATATTAACGAATAACGTTCCGAAGCTATGTAATTACAATTCCGAAAACATAAATTTTTATACAGTATTGAAATGTATGTGAATTTTATTTTTATTTATAAACAAATTAGTGAACCTGTTACTATTGTGTGGCTAGATGGCTCAGTGGTTAGGGCACCAGATTCCTAAGTAGACGTGCTTAGGTTCGAGCCCTGTTCGCGCCAAATTCTAAACAGTTTGTGATAAGTTTCGAATAAGGACGAAACCGGTCTACTGGATGAATTGCCTTGTCAGCCCTATTCAATGCATAGTTTATAATGACAAATGTATGCACATAAAAGTCTGGTGTTTATATCAAGATCGCAAGCTTGATTGTAGTAATTGCTATCAACGCCCACGCATTCAATAATCGTTTAATTATGGTAAACCAATATTTCCAATTTTACTTAAAGAAGCATAACTTCGGCTCAGACAAATAACAAACCTTTTTAGTATGAAATCATGTTGTTACTTTAAAACAATTTTATCTCGAGAGATCATCGTATTTATAACTGTAGTCTAAGGATAAGTATTATGTATGCGCATTTAAAATATATCAGCTATTCAACTTCAAGTATAAGCTATTTTGATTAATTAAAACGAAATTATTGTATTCAATAGTATTTCTGACAAAACCTGTAATTGTGTTGTATTATTTTGTGAATGTAGAATCGATATTCTTATTGATCATTCTAAACAGGTTTACGTCTTCAATTGCAGGGTTTACTTACGGTTTAAACGAAGGCAGGCTTATTGGGAAAACAAAATTTATTAAAATACGCAATTATATGCTTTGTGTGAGGCGAAAAATTGTTTTCAATCAAGTTTTCGGACATCTGTTAAATAACCGTCTCATTATTCTAAACAGCCGTACACCATAGCAAAACCACCGTGAGTCATATTTCTCGTCGTGCTTCGACCACACGTGTTCATAAACTGAGTAGAACGGAAAATTGAACAACGAAGCTGGAACCGAAATTTTTAAATAACCTACTGATAATCGAAATGCGACTTTCATCCATTGTGATTATAAATATATTGAACTTGACTGTAATGTAACCGGAAATATTCCTATGCAGTCAAGAGCCTAATTTTTTTGCGTCCTTTGCCGCATTTATTTCAGTTATTTAATAAATAAATAAATGAGTAAAGGGGTCAAAAATAATTATTTGAATGAAGTTTCCGGACTTGAGCTAAACACAAATCCTGACATAGAAAAATTACTGTCAGTCAAACGTTCTGAAGCATTTCGACCTGCCATGGACACTAACGGAGAACAACTAGAAATAATTTTCGTATCTCTATGGAAATTGTACAGCTGAACTTCAATTTAATTGCAAGGGATATATGAAAATATTTTTATTATGTTGCTTGATTATTTTCATAAAATTGAATGGCGTTTATCTTTCGTTCATAAACGTTATTTTAAAAATTGTAATCTCTACCCGCGAAATCAGTGAAAGTCTAATGTTCTCATTTTTATACGTTTGGCGAAAGTCGCAAAAATTCCCTTCTTGGTTTTTATAGAAATTGTGCAGCCGAAATTTCCAATCATGTACTAAGTATGTGAAACTAGTAGAGACCATAAACGCATAACTGATTTCGCATAATTTACATACGCAGATCAATTTTATCCTCTAATTAGTTCGCCGTAAAGTTGTGATGGTGACAGTGAAAAGGTGAATATTGGCAGTACATGCGACCTGTAGTAGTCTTAATACGTTAAATCTCTGGTTAATTATATAGAATTATAGAAGTAAGCTTTGATGTTCCTTTGCTAATTTAAATTATCAGAAGTAAGAATAGTTAATATGAAAATAGTTAGAAAATATGTATCTATTTCTTTTGAAATGCGAGCATTAATAAAATTCATTGTAACCTTTCCATGTGCAAAAACAATAATAAATTTTATCAGATAAAAGAAACGCTTCCTTCTCATTGTCTTCTCAAATATCCACAAATGAACATCTCTTTATATATAAATTGAAAGGAAAAGCAAGATAGAAATATGTAAACATGGAGAGAGTGTGAAAAAAGGAAACTAATGATTTGCATGCGTCACCTCCAGTTCAAGCTCAATGCCTGAACATGCTCCTTATGCTTGCATAAATTCGGCTGCAATTTGTTAACTCATAGGGCTTCGTATGTGGCTAACTCCCCTTTGTTATTGCATTTAGTAATTATTTTTAATGCTTCATGTGGAGAACATACGTGTGATGTTTCAACGATGTGTTGCGCAATTGAAGACATGTATTCAACATTTGATTAAAAACATGCGTTTAAACAGCAATGTTATCTCACTCGAGTAATTAACTGTCTAGTCGATCGGCCTACGTAAGTGGATCGACAATTTTCGTATTTATATTGGTAAATAATATTTTTTGTGGACATTAATGGTTTTTCCTACTTGATTGCTGGTAACTGCAAGTTTGGTATCCTTAATAACACTCGTAGTTTAGCTGTATTAAATGTGCATGTTAATGCCGCTTCAACTTTTTTTTGCTATTCGGTAAACAGCATCCTCCTTAAATGGGATGCTCAGGTAGACTGTTTTCTTTTATGTTATGTAATACGTCTGTTTATGTTTGATTCCACATGGAAAGTTTACAATGAAATATCTATATATTTCTAAGTTAGTCATTATTGGGCTAGTTCCACAAGACATAAATTAGCATTAAACGTAAATTGTAGAAAGATAAAAAAGTGATAATTAATTACATAAAAGTGCAACGAACCATTATCAGAATTAAGAATAGCTAATATTTTATTCGTCAGAAAATAAATAAATATTTACTTATAATTTAGTCTTCAGATTAGTGCGAAAGGTAAAAAATTAGATTAAAAGTAAATTGAAGAAAGATAAAACACAATTTAATAATTACATGAAATTCCAACGAGCCCTAATCAGAAGTAAGAATAGTTCAAATGAAATAAGTTAGAAAAGAAAAGTATATTTATTTATAAGTTTCTTATCACGGGATTAATTCCACAAGGCACAAATTAAGACTAAACGTAAATTGTAGAAAGATTTTTTTTAAATTTTATTTATAACATAAAATTTCTTCATGCCATTAGAGAAGTACGAGCAGTTATTATGAAATTATTTAGAAAAAATATATATTTATTTATAAATTAGTCATTATTAGATAAGATCGAAAAGGAAAAAATTAGGATATAACGTAAATTGTTGAAAGAAAAACATTATTTATTAATTAAATAAATATCGAACTAGCCATTAATTTAACTAAGACTAGTAAATATGAAATTAGTTACAAAAGAAATATCTATTTATTCACAAGTTGTCATTATTAGATTAGATTCACAAAGTACAAATTAGGATTAAACGTCAATTGAAAAAAGATGAAGCACTTTATAAAATCGATAAAAATCCAACTCTGAATCACAAATCTTCCATTAATGAACAGACAACACACCACCTGTGGAAGTGATAGTTAATTAAAAGAGTAAAGAATTAAACAGTGACTGATTGTGCGTAACACACATTACGAACAATAGTTAAGCACCAATTGCATTATATATATACATTTGCCACTACAAACTACGCCTTGTATAAAGTAGCAAAGGAAGTTCATCCAGTACATTGGTTTCGTCCTAGAAACTCGTCATGAACTGTGCGGAATTTTGCAGCAAACATTTGTGTCGCAGGCTTGAACTCGAGTCACGGCGCCATCCTATTGCATTCTCACGCAATTTTCGGTTATATAAAACTTAGGTATTCTTTAAAATTTTTCCCCCAATAAGAATCTATGTGAAATCTCTTCGAACGTGAGGTTTTTATTAACCGCCGTACATCTGTTATTAATGATCATAAGACACACAAGTTTAATAAGCTTTATATGATTAAACAACAACAGATTGGAAGGCAGTTGTTAAAAAGTTTTTAAATCAGGGTTGCGAGCTTGGATTGAACACTAAACTCAATATATATATATATATATATATATATATATATATATATATATATATATATATATATATATAAATTCTATCAGATACATGAACCGCTTCTTACTCATTTTCTTCTTAAGTTTTTACATATATATATATATATATATATATATATGATGCCTACTATCAGTATTGTGATTTTATATATTTTTTAGCATAAACATTATGTTGCATCAGGTAGCAAAAGCAATTCATTAAGTAGACGGGTTTCCTCTTTGTTGAGATCTATTCAAGTATAGTCCAAATTTTGTCACGGACAGGGCTCGAAATGAGGCGCATCCCCTTCAGAGTCTAGGACGCTATCCACTGCGCTACCATGAAGTAAATTGAACGACATTTTCAGTTATTTAATACATAATGTTTGGTGTCAGCCTTTCTTTTACATGTAGCCTGTGTTGAATATCTTTCGACATGAAGTTCGAGCTAGCCATCGCAAAACGGTCATTATTTTACAGACATTAGACCACCCGGAGAAGTTATATTGAATTGAAAATTTATATAACCAAACAAAAATTGGTGGCGCGAATGGTGTGCACTATTCGTTAAATCAAGAGTATGAACTTCAAAGATGCATAATTTGCATTGTATCTTACAAACCGCACAACTACCATTGCTATAATCCAGGTTGCGATCTTAATGCAAACACCTGACCCTTTATGCAAATACATTTTTCAGTATAAACTAAGAATTGTATAACGAAGAAAAAGCAATTCATCCTGTAGACCGGTTTCGTCTTATTGGGAACTTATTAATTATCATTTAGAATTTGCCGCGGACAGGGCTCGAATCTGGACATGGTTGTTTCGGGATCTGGTGCTTTTACCGCTGATCCACCCTGACGCCCTGTCGTTTAATTATATAAAGCACAAAACATAGCTGAACTGCCGTAAGCCCCAGGTAGTAATGGGCTTCGTTAGCTCATGATCATCACAAGAGCACGATGGAAAGTTGAACAACGATGATCGAGCTGAAAAAACGTAGAAGTAGATATGCGTCTCACTCATTTGGTAGGATTTCATTCATTGTTTCTGACTGAAATTTTCGCCTGTGCAATTTCCATGTTGTCATAGACATCACATTTCTGTAGTTTTTGCCACTTTTATATAAGCTATACAATTAAACAATCAACGTTTGCGTGGGTAGTGATAATAATTCTCTAGATCAAGTTTGCGAGATTGAGATAAATACCAATCCTATTATATTTAACTCGTCGCGCAACATGATAAAACTAACATTTGCAATATTGCTTGCGGTAGGTCTGTCCATCTAGAAATAAATTTTTCTTTCTTTTTTTCTATTTTATTCTTATTTTTATTTTATCCATCTCAATCTTTTCCAAGTTTTATTAAGAATAATTCTATTAATTATTACTTTAAAGTTAATATTGTGATATAATCGCTTTCCTTAAATTTCTCTCGATATCATCATTTTTATTTCTGTCCATTCAATAATCATTCGAACGTCGGATGTCATTTTCTGAACAAGCCTATTTCGCTATTTTACACCTCCGTTTTTTTAGACACTTTCTTCAGTCTTTTCATACAAGCTTCAAACTTTTTTCTTCGATTGTTCTGTATCCTCAAAATCCACTGCACTCAGTTTGTGATGACGGAATAAAGAATTTTATATTTATGACAGTTAACATAAATCAATTTTAATGAGTATCATCACATACACAGGTAATGTGATTAGAGGTCTTCCACAACATTAACGTGCATATAAAATAACTCTCACGGTTGCTCATATATTTATATTTTTATAGTTTACATATATATATATATATATATATATATATATATATATATATATATATATATATATATATGTCTATTTCTTTTGAATATTACACAATTTATTTTTTTCAAGTAGTCTTTTAATAAAACCATGTATGCTTGTTTTGGATAATGGTATTTTATGTCAACAATACTTAATTGTAAATTACAATGGTTCTGTTTTAGAAATTCTGGATTTGCATTCAATTAAGTGGATGAGAACTTGTCTGATTTTCCGTTTAACTTCTATTTCTTTTTAAATTTTCATGGGTACTTTTTGTACGTGTGTGCATTTGACTGCGTATGAGTGCATTCCTGTGCGTGATTAAGAGTTATTCATAATTTATCGAAAAGTGACGTTTGCGATCTGGTTATTCTTGTATGTATGGACTGAAATTTGACCAGACTTCCGTTTTTTTGGCCTCACACCATCTGGATTATTAGCCACATTTTAAACGGAGCATACGAAAATTAATATCGAATTACTTAGTTCTCCAGAAAGCAAAGTCCGAAAATAATTATGATACATATTCCGAGCTAGTTAAATAAAACATACATAAATTCCATAACCTAGAAATTTTTTCTCGACTCTTCAAATAAAGTTTGCGAGCTTGAAGTAAACACCAATCCCATTGTATTTAACCAGTCGTCGAACAACATAACAAAACTACCGCGGTAGTTTTGTTATGTTGTACGACGACTGGTTAAATACAATGGGATTGGTGTCTACTTCAAGCTCGCAAACTTGATTTAAAGAATTGTTACCACCACCCGCGCAATCAATTATTTTCCAATTTTTTCTCGACTGGCCACTAATCACACGAGCTTGAAATCGCACTGAACAAGCGACAACAGGCATTTGGCAACAACCTGGACAAAAACAGCTGCGCGAACGCCTTCGTTATCAACATTAACCGTGACAGAATTTGCACAGTAATATTAGCGATACCAATACTTCAATTTGCACACTATTCGATCTTAAAATAAAAAAAAATAGAATGCACAAAAAAGGCGCTATGAAAGACAACATACGGGGGGGGAATATTTTGTACATGCAATAGTTAATACCGTGTCAAGACTCAATCTATCAATACAATAGTTACCACTTCTCAGACATAAAATTGTATTGCAATAGTAACGTATGATAAACGCATATGCACACACACACAGGAAAATAAACATCTGATCTCACGAATAAACATGCAATCGACCACCAATAACAAATAGAAGTAAACCTAACAATCTAACTAACTAACTAAATTAATTATTGTATAGTGTAGAAAAGGCAATTCATCCAGTAGACAAGTTTCAAACTTATTGGGAAGTCATCATATACTGGCCAGAATTTGACGCGGACGGGCTCGAACCTGAGCACGTCTGCTTCGGAGTCTGGTGCTCTAACCACTGAGCCACTCTACTGTACACTACACTACACACAGTTTTCTGTTATATAGTAACTAATATATCTTGGTTAGTGTATTTTTCCTTTAGGTAGAACTCATATGGCATCCATTTAGACACAAAGTTCCAACTAACCATCCCCAATCTGTCATTACTGAACAGACACCACACTACATGGGGAAGTGGTATTTAAATGAAAATGTCTATAATTAAACGAACATTGGTTTGTGCGGGCGATGAAAACAATTATTATAATCAAAGTTGCGATCTTTATATAAGCACCTGATCCATTAATTACTTTCATATGTCAGTATAAATTAAGAATTTTATACTGTAGAAAAGGCAATTCATCTAGTAGACCGGTTTCGTCCTTATTGGAAACTCATCATGTATTGGCCAAAATTTTCCGTGGACAGGGCTCGAACCTGGGCACGTCTGTTTCGGTGTACGTTGCCCTAATCACTGAGCCTTCTTGCCGCGGCTACTTCGGGTCAGTTGGTAAAGAATTCCCAATAAGGACGAAATTGATCTACTGGACGAATTTCCTTTTTTACATTAAACAATGCTTTATTTGTGCTGAAAAAATGTATGCATATAATACCAATGGTATTTATACCATGATCGTCAACATTGATTTAAATATTACTTATATGCGTGTCGGAACATATTTATTGAAAGCCTAGAAATTTGACTCATCCAAATCCTAGGATGTTAACGTTAGCAACTCTGATTTAGAATGGTGGAAATATGTATAAATAGATTTGTTTGTACGAGTCTACCACAACAGCATTCATCTTGAATTAAAATTGCGCTGCAATTTATAATGCGGACGAGAATAAGTTCAGAGAAGAAGCATCGAATTATACGTTGAAAATTTACTGTAAAGAGTGTACCTCAATTACCAGTAGACAGATTACATCCTTATTCAGTAGGTTACGATTACTCGACAGATTGAAGATTTGCTAAACTAAGTCTGCATCGAAGACTCGTTGCCAACTACTATGGTCAGTCAATATGCTACGAATACACTACGCACGAAAAGTTCGAAATTCAATAGATTTTATTCGAGTTTTTGATAATTAATATCTAATTAAAAGTTATGGTTTAGTGAAAGGCATGCCTGACATGCGTAACGGCGTGTTTAACCTCTAACATAATATTATAATATTATATATTTTTATAATTTTTCGGACTTTGCTTTGCGTAGACATGAGAAATTCGTCGAATTTTCTGAGTGCCTGCTTCGAATATATGCTTGGAGTTAGTGTATTTTCCATATGGCGCTCCGCCTTTTTTATTCGATTTCTGCAGTAATTTTTTTGGAGTTCTTTTGATCAATTGCTTCACCGTTCGTTCAATAAATATGCTACCGCACATACACGCGCGTTTATAATCCATGAATGACTTGGATAGGATTGGAATTTTATATTTGGCATCCGACCACATGACATTTTGTGCTCTGAACGTTATGATCACATTTGCACTAGGATAATTCTTCTTAACCAATACGCAGCCCCCCGATATTAGAATGTCTAGATCTCAAACAGCACTCTGCAATTAACTAAGAATGATGCCTTCACGCACAAACACATATACGCTTGTGCACTTACAAATCAAGCCAAGCAAGACATAGAAGTAAAACGAAAAATCAGACTAAATTCTACCTCCATTATCAAGAGGAAACCCAGGATGTATATAAATAGCCGATTGTAAAATGTAACTTAGTGTTCTCGAAGTAAAACGGTCATTATCAATTTTGGTATTAAATGTTTTTTTTTCTATATATATATATATATATATATATATATATATATATATATATATATATATATATGATTTATTCTTCATTCTTTCAAGACATTTTTAGCATAAATTGAACATACTGAAAAACATTCAAAATTCGCTTTTCGTCTCTCTTCGTTGCGTGGGAATATTTGCTGTCGTGCGAAAGACTCACGCAGATATGAACTAACATATCACAACGAAAAGTACGGATTTCCTGCCCAACTTAGTGAACAACAAGTAAACGTTTTTTTAACAAATGTCTATTCATAGATTGGCATACATGACCAATTATAAATACAGGAATATGCCAATGGTATTATCTTTTTAATAGATTAAATATTGTTATTTTATTCTAACCAAGTTTGTACGTGTGGGTCTGCATACTTATATGCAATTCGAAAGGTGATGCATGGATTGCTTTTATGAGAAGAAAATCATTAGTATAAAAATGAACTTGCTAGAGAATAAATTGAATATGTCAATAGTAAAATTAGGTAATTTAGAATTGGATTGGTTAAGGATTGCATACGTAAACTTGTAGAATAATACGAGTTTGATTTATCGATAAGTAATTCGTTCTGCTGTTAATTTATATTATGGGTAGCTAAATAATTTCACACTTCATAAGAGGAATATTAGCTCAATTATTTTATTTCTTTAATGTATTTCAATGCATTGATAGATATTCTCCCAATACAAGGATTTATTAAATAAAGAATAAAAATATCGAAGGGCTAAATTATTTTGCTCTGCAAAAAATTCTCATTCAAGAAATTTTAGACTTAATAAAAAATTACAAATATCATATATATATCCTTAAAAATGAAAATTATCTTTATAAGATTACTGGAAAATTCAAGATGAGGGAAATGAAATTACAAATTTGTTATCTAATGATTATTTCCCAGGGAATTGATGTAAAGTAGAAAAAAATTAACCACTGTATTCCCCTTTAGAGAGAAGTAAACGAGATTATGTGGCCAATATTTTTATCAGCTTCATGAAGTTAAATTTAATTCTTGCGATTAAAATTAATCCATGAATAACCAAGTTTCAATGCCTTTAGTACAATTTCAATCATATTATAAAAATTTCCTCTGAAATATTTTAAGCTTCTTTATTTGAATTAACCTAGGATTCAAGTTGCTGTCTTGACAAAAGGAGCTTGATCCAATCCGAAACAACCAGTTGGCAAATAACAAAATACTTGAAATCATGTTTGCGAGCTTAACAAATATTCATTTCCAATGTATTTAATTTGTCGCAAAAATAATACGAGTTTGATTTATCGATAAGTAATTCGTTCTGCTGTTAATTTATATTATGGGTAGCTAAATAATTTCACACTTCATAAGAGGAATATTAGCTCAATTATTTTATTTCTTTAATGTATTTCAATGCATTGATAGATATTCTCCCAATACAAGGATTTATTAAATAAAGAATAAAAATATCGAAGGGCTAAATTATTTTGCTCTGTAAAAAATTCTCATTCAAGAAATTTTAGACTTAATAAAAAATTACAAATATCATATATATATCCTTAAAAATGAAAATTATCTTTATAAGATTACTGTACCCAAGATGAGGGAAATGAAATTACAAATTTGTTATCTAATGATTATTTCCAGGGAATTGATGTAAAGTAGAAAAAAAAATTAAATCCACTGTATTCCCTTAGAGAGAAGTAAACGAGATTAGTGGCCAATATTTTATCAGTTTCATGAAGTTAAATTTAATTTGCGATTAAAATTAATCCATGAATAACTAAGTTTCAAATGTCTTTGTGTTCTCAATCATATTATAAAATTTCTCTGAAATATTTTAAGCTTTATTTGAATTAACCTAGGATTCAAGTTGCTGTCTCTAATAAAAGGTTGATCCAATCCGAACAACCAGTTGGTAACAAATATTTGAATCAAGTTTGCGAGTTTAACAAATATCTATTTCCAATGTATTTAATTTGACGCAAAAAATAGCAAATCTACCACCAATCACATATATCGACGCGTTTGAATATAATTATCATCAATGCCCAACGGCAAACTGACTAACGAGGATCAAACCCTATATATATATATATATATATATATATATATATATATATATATATATATATATAAGGTATGGAAAACTGGATATGCGGTACTCACACCAAATAGTTTTTCATACGTTTGCCTTCACTAGAAATTTCGGCGAAACACATACTATGCATTAGCAAACATAAAAATCGCGTAGCATTCAAAACATTTTATGTAATTTATACAATGAACAATTATTGATTGCGAAGTTTGTGATTGCAGTATGCTGAAAAACGTTTTTGAGTGTGAGATAAACACTAATCACAAAGCATGTAACCTGTAACGAAAATAAGGCAACTGCAGTCAACCATACATACTGACTTATTTCGACTTTCAAGACCACCATCAGATTACAACTACAAATTGATTATTAATACCAACAATTTTTGTAATTTAAGTGGCGTAGTGATTTCTCTAATAAATGCTAAAGTACGTGAGCTTGAAGTAAACACCAATCCCATTGTATTTAACCAGTTGTCGAACAACATAACAAAACTACCGCCAGCCGCAACGCACTGACGCGTTTCGACCTTCAATGATCATCGTCAGAGTACGACGGCAAACTGACTATCGAGGATCAAACCGCATTGAATATATTTGCAAATCAAATTTAGATATGCGGCTCTCACCTCTAGCAGTCTCGCTTACATTGAACTTGTTTTGTTATATTGTTCCACGACTGGTTAAATACAATAGGATTGGTGTTTACTTCAAGCTCACAAACTTGATTTAAAGAATTGTTACCACCACCCGCGCAATCAGTTATTGTTAAATTGTATTGCCTATATATGTATAGGTGGCGAAAGCTGCAAACAGTTAATGTTCGTGTCTTGATAGAAATTGTGCAGCCGACATTTCCTGTCAAGTTCAATGTATGCAAGACTGCTAGATGTGAGAGCCGCATATCTAATTTTAATTTCCAGATATGTTCAATGCGGTTTGATCCTCGATAGTCAGTTTGCCGTCGTACTCTGATGATGATCATGGAAGGTCGAAACGCTTCAGTACGTTGAGGCTGGCGGAGGTTTTGTTATGTTGTTCAACAACTAGTTAAATACAATGCGATTGGTGTTTAATTCAAGCTTGCAAACTTGATTTACAGAATTGTTACCACCACCCGCGCAATCAATTATTGTTAAATTGTATTGCTAAAGTACGTGTCATCGATTTAATTTTTGTATACTGCCCTGACTATAACTAACACTGTACATTTACGATGAAATTTTGTTTTATCAGGTGTAATTTTGTTCAAGCATTTTTATTTTAAAACACGAGTCCTATATAAAATGTCTCTATTACTTTAACTAGTTTGATTTTTAATTAATTTACTTTTGATATGATCCGCTTGATATTTAGTTTTTACTTGCCTAATTTGGTGATACATTTTTCGATACTTTGATAAAATGGATCTCTGTGGAAACGTCAAATGCTATTTCACTCCTGTGCGTATTAAGTCAACCCTGAAGATGAGCCTGGAAATTCGGGCTCGAAAATTTGGTGAAAGAACAATGGAAAATCTTGTTCCAACGTCATTTTCAGACAATCAGCTAATTGAAGGCTTAAAGAAGAAGGGACAAGTGAGAACCCATCAACTGAGGCCAAAAATTACATCATCTGAAGATGGAAAAAGTTCAAGATTTTACCGACCTATGAGTGCTACCAATTGTCCCGCACAAGAAAAATGCGGTCAAATCTACAAAAAGAAGGACAGCACTGCGCAACCAAATGCTTCATTTAAAATGCTATTATATTTTCAAATGCAAATTCTTTCAATAGAATACGAATAAGATCTATTAATCTGCTATTTTACCTATCAAAAAAGAATATTTACTAAACATGTTCACAATCTATTGTTGTATGATTGCAATACTTTGGCGCATTTAACATAAACGTAATAAAATTATGTTCTAGATATTGTGATAGTATTATTATTACTATTAGTAGTATTAGTAGTAGTAGAAGAAGAATTAATAGCACTTATAGTAGTAGTAGTAGTAGTAGTAGTAGTACTACTACTAATAATAAAGGAATTACTAGTATTATTAGTATTAGTAGTAGTAGTAGTTTTTGTTCTTATAACAACAGTAGCAGCTGTAATAGTAGTAGAGCCGTTTTAGTAGTAGTATTAGTAAATGTAACAATTGTAATTTTTAAAGAAATAAATAGTATCCGTAATCGTATTTTCTTTCTAAATTAGGTCTTTTTTATTATTAGACTAATTATTAGTTGAATATTGCATTACAGATCCATTTAAACAAATGAATGAAGATATTTTTCATGTGATTACAAATCAAATTACCAGAGATCAAAATTAGTTTGTATACTAAACTTTTAGTATAAAACTAATTAAGTACATAAATAATATTGGAGCCAATTATAGACTTCACTGGATTCTATGAATCTAGGCACAAGGTCGCCTACAATGTTGACACAACTTTCCTTGCCTTATTCTAAACCTTTAGTCAGCATAGGCGCTTGATTTTAGATCATGAAATAACATCATTTACAAGTGTAAAAGATAGTGAACCAAAAATTGCACAATTTTACTTTAGATCCTGTGAACAACGAAGACAACTATTTGAAACTCTGCTTTTTGAATCCGTTTTATGTTCCAATATATTGATTAATGGTAAACCTCAGATTGTTCGAACATTCGTATGATAATAACTGATAATACCGACTTTGATAAATTGGTTTCTCTGGCCACCAAATTGCCTGATTTTATTATAATGCTCATGTACATTTCCGCATTTCACATCCATCGTGTAAAAAGCCAGCTAGGCTAATATACTTTATGGAACATATGTTGCATTAATTTTTGTGCTTTCTCAAAATCGTAATCGCATGAACCTAAAGTCAACAAATACGCATCTCGCCTCAATGTACACAACACAGTTTGCAAAATGAAAAGGAAATCAAAAAATAAATCGATTATAATCTAACTCATACATTGTTTTTAATTTAAAACGTTATGTCTCCTCGAACATACATTTTTAAATATTATATCTTTGTTATTTCAATTAATTCGTGGCGAAAGCTTTTGAATTGCTTATTATCCGCTATAAATTCCAGCGTGTATTCAACCATTGTAAATTACGAAAGGTATTGTAACGACACAAATCAATCGCCGACATATTGCGTAAATTAAATTCAAATTTATTTACGTTGCACCAATGAGAAAAAAGCAAATTGCCGTTTAACCTGTAACACTCGGCTCCGTGTTACAACCCAACGAAGGTCAATTTTTACAAACGCTGTGCTCTTTAAGGTCAAATATCCTAACTCTGTCCTTAAACAATATTTCTCTTAGCTGTGATTTTAGGAACAATCTCTTTTAGTCTCAAGCAGTTTTAATCGATATTTCTTGAACTGCAATTTTATTTGTAATTAATAGTGTTTTTATAAATGAGAGAGAACCGCGCGCGATCCGCGAGGATCAGGCGGTGTACTATTGTGTCGCTGCGGATTTATTCCGCTCAATTGGAATATTAACAATTTTTACTGTTGTCAGTTAATTGTGCCATTCAGAATTTCAGACAATAATAGATTATAATAATGACATGAAATAAATATTCGTGAGTTTTGATCATTGAAGTTTTTATGGGGCTTACTCCTTCATTTTAGTGATTGCTTTTAACGATGACTTTTTACATATCTTCATGTTTTAAATCGACGATAAAAATACAATTCAATCCAGACATTTGTGTAAGAATAACTATTTGTGTGTAAAACATTTTCCTCTATAGATGACTTTTTACATATCTTCATGTTTTAAATCGATGATAAAAATAAAATTCAATCCAGACATTTGTGTAAGAATAACTATTTGTGTGTAAAACATTTTCCTCTATAAACATAAATCATCTTACTATGTTCATATTGTCATGTATTTTTAATCGTTTGACTATTCTCACTGTGAATGGTGTTTAAGACCTATTTTTGCTTAAAATCTATTTTTACAGCTGACTAACATGTATTCAATTTGAACTAACTGTGAATTACATTACTATTTGCAACTTTATATCTAATATACGTATGACCAGATGTTTTTGCCTTCTCACATCAATCATCCGAAAAAGATCAGACTGATTAGGCGCACGGGTAGTCATAAGAGCGACCATTGATATGTAGTAGGGGTAAAAATCACGAACTAGAAAGCAACAGCTAAAAGTACCCCTACAAACCACGTTTAACCACGTTTAACCAATAGTATGCAAGTACACATATTGCATGCTATTTAAGCACGGTAATTTACCATGCAAGTCAGTTGTGGCATTTGCCTTCTACCTGCTTCACGCGTGTGCGTTCTGTCGGTTGTCAATACGTGTGCGCTCTGTCGGCTGTCAGTATCTACTCATCTTGTTGCGGGATACCGGAGAGACGAGCCAATTGAGTGCAGGACCTGCAGGACACCATCCACAACACGATCACAGCTCAACCACGGGAGCAACAAATCAACCAGAGTCCACCCAAGGCTCTAGGACATCTTCAACGCAGAAGACTTAAAGCGAACGCATTACCCGGCCCTCTTAAGGGCCCCCATATCAGTAACTAATCTCTATTCAGAGCACCTTAACCGAGTTTGTAACGTCGTACGGCATTTACTTGAAGCCGGGGCGTTTACAAAATTGGCGACCGCGCCAGGATATTGATTATTTATCTGATTTTTTTTTGGGTATAAATAAATTGACTTTCTTCTTCATTTGTTTGGGATGAATCGACTAACATTTGCGTTTTCTTTACCCTGATCCTGTTTTTCTGTTGGGTATATATTCGTGAATTTGTGGTGTTCGTCTTCCCTAAAGGAAGATTTCAAATTTTGGAAGCAGTGTGTTATTCTTGCTGTTGAAAATAATAATTCATTGGCACTTAAGAGCCAACGGGCCCTTGTTCGTCTTCCCTACGGGACAATTTCAATTTTTTGGAAGGAGTGACGCTGTGCTGTGTTGAAATAATAATACATTGTCATCAAACGCCATCGGGGCCTCTGTTCGTTTTTTCCTTTTGTACTGGACAATATCAAGCAACAGTGGAAGCTGTTTGTGGGTAAGTCGTTTCGTTATATATTTATACATTTATATATACATTTTCATATTGCTTATAAATTTATGCTTTTTAAGATCCCGTAAGATTGTTAAAAATGTCAGGTCCAATTTTAGATATTGATGTTCCTGTTTGGGATGGAGATAGTGAGTTATTTTTTTATGCGCGTAGACTCCGCTTTCTCCCCGTTTCCTGATTATGACAGTCATCAAAAACTGTCAAAGGTTTTTGCTAAACTACCTTCTGAATTGCAGCGACGGATTTATCCTAAGCTTGGGAGGCCATTAGGAAGCTACCTAATCCCATTTTTGGGCCTACAAAACGAGGTAGAATCCCTTGCTTGGACCCACTGAAACTGAGCAGATAATAAACAAATATGCGCAGTTAGATATGCCAAATCTTGGCCCCATAGAAATACTGAGGGAATCTACGGAAACGTTGGTACTCAAAACCAACATTTCTGACCATGAGGCTAAGGTTGTTTTTATTAACAATTTTCCCCAAACATTAAAACTCTTTGCCAGACAGCTCCCAACACTCTCTCTATAGAGTGAGCTTATCTGAGAGATGTGAGTTAGAATATAGGTTTGGAACCCAAAGTGAATCCATCATCCTTTTCTTCACCCCCGCAAGATGATAGAATCTCCTCCTTAGAGAGAACAGTGGCGAACATGGCCAAAGTTCTAGAAGGATTGGCCATTACCAAATCGGAGATAAATCATGTGAATGCTCTCGACCAAAAAGTCGTTTTCAAGTCAAATTATAATGGTAGGGCGGCGATCGAGATCTCCGCAATCATTTAATAAATATGCTCCAAAGAACTGGTGTTATAACCACCAGAAGCTTTTTTATGCTTGCCAAGTTTGTCTTTGTCGTTCCAGAAGAATTTCCGAATGAGTGTCAATTTCCACAGCTGACGGAGAGGACAACAGACCGCAGGGCACAGGAGTGCATCAGTCTCGGGAAACGTCTGGCGCAGGAAGTAGAAGACCGTACTTTCTGCACATCAACGGCATCAACGGCGCTACAGGGAAGAAGCCAACTACAATCCGACATCCCTGTCGACTCTTTTCGTCCACGCCGAATTTTTCACATAGAAAACCAAACAGACAATGCCGGTCGCTATCACCAGCCTACTTGTTTGCATGACCCGGCCAAACAGCCAAACGAACTTCTGCACCTTCTTGATTTCAAAACTGGCGAAGAGTACATCGTAGACACAGGGTGCGGCAGTCTCAGTTCTCAAGGTGATTCAATGGCCGAGATGTCAGCTAGGCATTCTTCTCGCAACAGCTACAGGCGAGCCCATACCAACTTATGGCTGCTCAATACCGCACACTCAACATAGGTCTACGACGTGAATTTTCCCACAACTTCATCATTGCCAAGGGTCTCACATAATATAACTAGGCCTTCAGAGATTTCCTTCTAAAATTTCGGCTCATTGTTGATCTCTGCAATCAAAAGATCATCGACCCTTCCACCGGACTTGAACAGCTTTTGACACTTGCACCTCCGAGCATTTGGAGTTACAGGTCATTCAATACCAACCCCAGTGCATCATTCAGCAGAGATATCAGCAGCTCTTCGAAAAATACAAATCGCTTTTCGATCTTAACAAATCCGATCTGCGAGTCTCCAACACGATGCATCACATCGTCACAGAAGGACAACCTATTGCACTCAAGAAGCGACCACTGGCTCCTGCTAAGCTGAAAGCTGCACAAGAAGAATTCTCAAGGCTTTTGGAATAGAATCATCAGACCATCGAAAAGTTCATGGGCGTCACCATTGCACTTAGTCTCAAAAATCAAACGGATCGTACAGAGCCTGTGGAGACTACCGTAAGCTAAATTCAGTGACAAAATCTGATGCATATCCTATTCCAAATATCAACACATTACTTGAAAAACTCAACGGCAGCAATTTCTTCTCAGTAATTGACCTTAGACAAGCCTATCACATCCCGGTAGCACCAGACGATATCGAGAAAAACTGCTGTCATCACTCCATTTGGCCTTTTCGAATACCTTTACATGCCTTTTGGACTTAAGTGTGCTACACAGACATTTCAAAGATTCATAGACAACATACTTCGCGACGACTCTGCTTATTGTATGTCATACCTAGATGACATTATGGTATTCAGTCCAGATCTAGAATCTCATGCGAAACATCTACGAAATGTCCTCTCGCGCTTATCCAACCACGGACTCAAGATCAACTGTGACAAGACGCAGATTGCAACTTCATCCGTCGACTTCTTAGGGCATCGTATCACGGCCCAAGGTATTCAACCGTTGCCGTCAAAGACGTCGAATTCAATCAAGAATATCAAGTCACCAAGGACTTTGAGCGATTTGCAGAAAATCCTGAGAGTACTAAACTATTATCGCAAGTTCCTTCCAGGCCTTTCAAAACAACTTTATCTTTGTGCAGGCACTACTGCGGAACCGACAAAGGACTTAGCAAGAATTCCATCATTGCTGTGGTCATCCGAAGACGAGGAATTACTTCGACTTGCCATCAACTCAGTTAGCAATGACCACAATAGCTAACGCATCCAGAGTTTTGAAAAGCCATACTCACGACAGATGCTTCTGAATTCGCTATTGGAGCCACTTTGGAACAAGAGATCGACGGAGTTCGGAAGCCTATCAGTTTCTACTCGCGTACTCTCCAACCAGTAGAAACGAGGTACGACACTTTCGGCCGAGAACTTCTCGCCATCCACGACGCAGTGCGCCATTTTATCAGCATCATTGGCAGTAGCAGATTTGTTGTTTTCACAGATCATGCACCACTAGTTAGCGCACTTCGAAACGCAACTTCATCTATCGCCAAGTACCCTGCCAGAGTGGAAAGACAGCTTTCTCGTCTAAGCGAATGGCAATTTGACACGTCTTTCACGTCAGAGTGCAAACAGAACTTCATTGCAGATGCCCCTGTCTGAGGCCAGACGTCTCTCTACAACCACCTTCACCGTCACCATTCACCGTCAACTCCGTGGCACTCATGGGCAGACCTGCACTAACGCCAACTCTCCTGCGAACTGAACAACGCGGTGACATTCACATTCAAAGATCAATAGCCTCCGTCACCCACCCAAGTTCATATGCCGTCTGTGTAGGGAGGCTTACCACATTGTTTACTTCACGGGTACGCAGCCCAACAAGCCAGTTCTGCCGACCAGCCTTCAGAGGAAGGTTTTCGATTCAATTCACTCAATTTCTCACCCAAGGAAGCCAAGCGACTGTCCGACTTCTTACAGATCGTTTCTGGGGTCACGAACTTAGGCAGAATGTTAAACGATGGGTCTCAGAGTGTGCAATTTGTCAGAAAAACAAGATCACACGACACACTCGTTCTAAGTTGCAAAATTTTTCAGTCTGCTTCTCGCCTAGCCATCGTCCACATCGACATAGTTCATCTGACAGCACGTTCAAGGTTTCAGCTACCTTCTAACTATGATCAGATAGATTTACACTGGTGGCCTGCGGCATGCACCTCTTGGCACCATTTCTGCAGACGAAGTAATCTAACGGTTTTATCTCTGCATGGATATCCAATTACGGTGTTCCCAATGAGGTCATCACGGACAGAAGCAGCATCTTGCTTCTCATCTGATCGTTTTCGCAAACCACCTTGCGGTACATGGGATGCATCTTACGCCAGACGACTGCCTACCATCCCCAAGCTAATGGCATGGTAGAGAGAATGCATAGGGAACTCAAAGCAGCTTTAGCATCCTCGTCCATTAACTGGCAACTGGGTCGATGCACTCACCTTTAGTTCTGCTGGCCGATGCGTTCTCGTACTCGAGAATCCATTAAAACGTCTGCGTCACAACTCTTGTATGGCATGGATCTACGCCTGCCTAGTCAGCTCCCACGTCTACTACCGGTGCACAAGATGACCCACAAAACGAAGCTACCCGCCTTCGACTTCATTTTTGGTAGAACATGTCCGAACAGCAGCCGAGACACACGGTCCTCGTCCAGTCTTCGTTCACCCACAGCTCCACAGCTGCAAGAGAGTACTCGTTTGCAACAATACTGCTGTTGCACCACTACAACATCCAAGTATCGCGGTCCTTACCCGATTTTACTCAGACAGCCAAAAATACTTCATCATTATGCAAGGCGCTACACCGACATCAGTAAGCATAGACAGGTGTAAAACCGTTTATCGAACCACCTGATCCTGAGAGCGTTCAACCTCCTACACACGTCTCAGGCTCCGTCTGCTCCACAATCTCAACCTCCCTTTGTATAGCAACGTAATTAATTTTTTTTAAACATTAACATTTAACTATAAAAAATTTTTTTAACCTTACGTTAATTTTTCGTATTTGTCTCACGTGGCATAACCAGCTGTTCTTAGCTAACAATTGTATAGCATTTTTGAACAGTTCTTTTTGGTATTATGCCATCTCTGAGGCAATGTTCGTGTACATATTTTTATGCAATTACCTTTCGATTTTAATGTATATATATATATATATTTTACATTATAATATGTATTTCTCACACATGACATTACACTGCCTATGTTGGTGTATGACCAGCTACTTAGAGCTAACGCTTTCGTGTAGCAACACTAAGTAGTGATCAGCTCATATCATGGTACAGGCCACTTTCAATGCATATCTCAAGCTTTATCAATTGCACAAAGACCACTCTACAAATGTCATGCACCACAACGTCGAGCACTCTCAGCTCCCTTTGGTCGTATACAAACACATTGACAACGATCCAACCTGCTTAGGTTTTTATCTTAAACCTGGCAAATTCAGAGGCGATTTACCTCGAAATCTTCACGCTGCGGCTCAAAAACTTACACTGCTCTATTTTGCCTCACGTGCTATGACCGTCCACTAGAGCTAACAATTTGTGTAGCAATTCCTAGTGGTTCATCATATCATTGTTGAAGCAACCAACAAGCATATTTAAGCGCAGCACTTATGGTTCATCATATTTTTGCTTAACATGGTTCGAACTCTGATCATGCATTTCTTATCTAGCCCTCGCAGAAGAGAATATTTTTTTCTTTTCTTTTTCAGAGAGGAAAGTGTTGTAACGACACAAATCAATCGCCGACATATTGCGTAAATTACTTTCAAATTTATTTACGTTGCACCAATGAGAAAAAAGCAAATTGCCGTTTAACCACGTTTAACCACGTTTAACCAATAGTATGCAAGTACACATATTGCATGCTAGTTTAAGCACGGTAATTTACCATGCAAGTCAGATTGTGGCATTTGCCTTCTACCTGCTTCACGCGTGTGCGTTCTGTCGGTTGTCAATACGTGTGCGCTCTGTCTGCTGTCAGTATCATACATCATCTTGTTGCGGGATACCGGAGAGATCGAGCCAATTGAGTGCAGGACACCATCCACAACACGATCACAGCTCAACCCACGGGAGCAACAAATCAACCAGAGTTCACCCAAGGCTCTAGGACATCTTCAACGCTGAAGACTTAAAGCGAACGCATTACCCGGCCCTCTTAAGGGCCCCCGTATCAGTAACTAATCTCTATTCAGAGCACCTTAACCGAGTTTGTAACGTCGTACGGCATTTACTTGAAGCCGGGGCGTTTACAGTATAAATGCAATATAAAAATATGTATTCCAAAGGTGAATTCAAAAGTTGTCCAGTCTTTCTCGTTAAGCAATAATTGATTTGACGGAATGTGATAGCAATTATTTAAATAAAGTGGACAGGACTGGAATAAAAAGAAATTGCATTCTTTTATAACAGGTAAAATGAATGGGATTTTTGCTTGTCTCATGTCCACAAAATTTATTTCATTGAAATGTTTCTTTAAGTTTGATTGTAAAAACATTTACAGTTTCTTAATGTACCGTCTGCTTACAATTTTATTTGCATCGGTTACACTTTAACCTAGACAAATTGTTTACAAAAACGCTTCACTCGCGAGATGTATTCAATATTATAAATAGATATTAATAATTTACATTTGTATATAATGCGGCTACTATAAATTTGTATTATGTGGGACAGCAAATATCAAAATTGTACAAAAAATTCCTGTTAATAAGACACAGTTAAAGATTTATGTAAATAGGACGAATTTAATAAATATAAATATATATGTGTATACCAAAAATAATTAGATAAGCAGAACCTTATAATATACTTGAATTCAGAATGGTTTCGCTTATTGGAAACACATATTTATTAATCAGAATTATTGTGGTTCCAATTTGAACTCAGGACCATTTATCTCTGAGTCGTGTTAGTAATCTACAACGCCATTGATGCAGCACAGTATATGCATTTATCAGTTTAATACCATTCTAAGTGTTCCGACTCTTCTCTCCTTTATGTGGATCCTATTTGGCATCGATTTTAACGTTTAATTATAAATAAATATCACCGATTTCACAAAATACGACAGGATACATGCCAGTTGGGTATGTGATTGGGAATTGAAGTCAGACGTGAAATTTAGATTGCTTATATATTTTAGTTAAAAATTGACGTTAGATAAGGTAAAGTATGCTCATCACTAATTAAACCAATTTCGACCCCATTGGGTACTCATTAGAAGTCCCCAGACTTGTCGTGGTCAGAATCTGAATCCGGAATCAATTGGTTAATCCACCGAGATCACGCATTGCATGCAGTTGTTAGTTATAAACTAATTAATGTTTTTGGTTCATCCTACATTCAGATGGATTTTCTTCGATATCGCTTTTGACGTTGGGTTCTATTATGCTACTCCAGATCTGTCATTGTAAAAGATACCCGATTCAATCTAGAGAAACAATATATAGCTTCAGAATAATGCTAGGACCTGGTTATATATATATATATATATATATATATATATATATATATATATATATATAGCCATATCTTTCTACAAAGTCACTATTTTAGTTTATTCTTTAAAGTTACATTTTTCGTAAATGTGTTACTGTTCTGATCAGTCTTATTATTGAGCATTTCGATCTATCGATCAGTTATAATTAACGTTGAATTAGTTCGATATTGCTACTTTTAGAAAGTATAAATTCGTTGACAGATTTTTAACCTTGTATTAAACCAGGTGCACAGTTTTGAATATTCGGGTTCCAAACATTTCGTCATGCTCCACATAACATGTAACCGATTTGCAGTCCACATGGATATTACAACTATGCATATTATTATGAAAGAAATAAAACCTTTCATAATAACCTGGTCCATGTTGTCAATAAAACTAAATGTTACCGATCAATTACTTTAATGACAATATTTTGAATACTATTACTGGTCGCCTTCATCGATCCGCATGGAACATGGCTATTACAAACAAAAGAATGGTTAGAAATGAGGCTGTCAAAACGGCGCAACTTCTTTCAGATAAGAATAAAGTTAAATTTAAATTAGACGTTGCCTCTATTGTTTTTTAGCACATTAAGGGGATAAATTTAAGACAAACTATGAAATTCAACGTCTCAGAATTGAATTAATATCAACTAAATTTATGTCTAAATTTGGATAAAGAAGGAGCTACGGTTCTGATGATTCAATCTGATTATAATTAAAAAAATGTTAGTATAGTTAAGTAACACGGAAACACACAATAAATTACAAGTTACCTAACGTAAAGGTTAAAATAGCAAGTACAGCTATTAAACGTGATTTGTAGTGAGGAATTGGATTCGGCACATGGTAACACACTCATAAAAAAATATACGGCTGCACCCACAGTGTATTTATTGGTTAGTGTGCAAAAACCTGGGAAAACAATAAGAATTATTCTGTGTGTCATAGAATAAGAAAATATTCCTATTTCTTAGATCGTACATTGTTCAACTCATATGAGTTGGCTGAAATTGTTGATAAATGAATACTATATGAAAATTTTAGATTAGTAAACTTAGGTGAAGCTTCTATGTACACGAATATACCCACACCTGTAGCCCTGGATTGTTTTTGACGTTTTATATTTGATCACCCATTAATATTAGAAGGAAGTAAAATGACGTTTGGACACCTCATGGAGATTATGTGTATATGTATGTCCTCTAATTATTTTAAATTTAAGAAAGAATTTTATAAAAAGATTCGAGGTTTTCCAATTAGATAACCTCTCTCGGTCCAATTAGTAAATATCTTCATGCATTATTTGGAAAATAATATTGTGAACTAGATTACGCTAAAACCGAAATTGTACCTACGTTTTTCTGGATGACATATTATTGATCCGAAACTATGGTGATGTTGAAATGGTAGATTTCTTAAATTTTCTGAATCGAAAGAGCGAACTTCAACTTGTTCATAATAGGGAATCATCAGGTGATTACAATTACTCAAGCAAATTCACGCGCTCTGGCCTTGATCGATATCTTTTATCACATTTCGTGGTAACCATGATATCATTCAATTAAATGTATAACAGTTAGATACTGTTTTTTGGGGAGAGCATATATACATGTAAATGTTAATAAGATGTTGGTTACCTAGTAAAAAAATTGTTAAAATTTAACCAGAAGGGGAAATCAAATTCAACATGAATGGAAGGTATGGTCTCATGTGCACATTCATTTCGTGCTTAGTGACGATTCATCAGTAGAAGCCGATATTAGGCCCTATACCCAAAATTTGTTTGTGTGAGGATGGTGTGACAATTGGATGGTACAGTTTAATATACGAATTGGTAAACCTGCAATAGTGGAGTTAACTTCATGTAAAGTCTTCGGCAATGCGACTTCAAAGCCAACTCACTATATTTAATATCCACTTGGAATGCGAGCCTTAATAAAATTCATAGTACCCTTTCCATTTGGAAAATAAAAATAAATGTCATCAATTACGAGAACCATTTCTTTATCATTTTCTTCTCAAGTATCTAAAAATAAACATCTCTTTGTATATAAATTGAAAGTCAAAACAAGATAGAATAATGAAAACATGGGACGAGTTTGAAATAAGAGAACAACCAATCAATTGCGTGCGTCACATCCAGTTCAAGCTCAATGTCTGAAAATACTTCTTCTGTTTGCATAAACCCGGCTGCAATTTTTTTATCCATAAGGCTTCGTATGTGGTTAACTCCCTTCTACTATTGCATTCAGTAATAATTTTAAATGCTACCTATGGATAACATACGTGTGAGGTTACAACGAAGTGTTGCGCGAATGTATTGACTATTTGATTTAAAAGAGGCGTTTAGATTACAATGTTCAAATTTACCATTATAGAAAGAAACTAATTGTAAATTAAATAGAACAATTTAAAATAAGGCAACCTGGTCTTCACGGTATTTGCATTATGGCACTGTTGTGCCGTTTAAATATAAATTAACAACAGTTCGTGGCAGCTTTTCAAAAATTGATGGGTTGGTTAGTCAAGATTCAAAAGACAACGAATATAATAAAACAATTAACGTTTTAATGTCTTATGGCTATCCTGGAAAATTACCTGAATCAAATATTTAAAGGATAAGTAAACGGAAACAAACATATTTTAGACCAGAAAAGAAAACAGTCTACCTGAACACCACATTTAAGGGGGATGCTGATTCCCTAATAGCAGAAAATATAGTTGAAGCAGCATGAACACGCATAAGGAATGCACAAGTGTTACCTAAGGTAACACAATAGCCTTTTCCAGCAATCATAGAGACACAGCAGATTATGTCGACATAAAATATTATTTACCAATATGCATTTGCAAGTTGTCAATCAACTTACGTAGGCCAATAGACCATAAAGTTAATTGCTCAAATGAGAGTACATTGCACATAAAAAACCTAGTTGCAAAAGGTTAAAGCATTAGATTCCTAATCAGACGTGCCCAGATTCGAGTCCTGTCCGCGGCAAATTCTGGCCAGTACATGATGAGTTCTCAATAAGGACGAAACTGGTGTACTGGACGAATTGCCTTTTCTACACTATACAATTCTTAGTTTATACTGACATATGTAAGTGATTAATGGGTCAGGTGCTTATATCAAGTTCGCAACCCTGATTATAATAATAATAATAATAATAATAATAATAATAATAATAATAATAATAATAATAAATAAAACGCCTGTTTTAAATCAAATGTTCAATAAACGACTGTAATTGTGCAACACAGTTAAAATCTTACCTGTATGTCTCCAGATGCAGCATTTAAAATAATTACAAGATGCAATAACAGAATAGAGTTAGCCACACCGAAAGGTTTATGAATAAACAAATTACCTTCGTACTTATACAAGGAGAAGAATGATGTTCAAGCTTTGAGTTTGAGCTGGACGTGACGCATGCAATTGAATGGTTATTCATTTATTTCATACTCTTTCCATATCAAAATTTTTCTATCTTGTTTTGTATTTCAATTTATATATAAGGAGATGTTCATTTGTAGATACGTGAGAAGAATATGAGAAAGAAACGATTCTTGTACCTGTTAAAATTTCTTTTTATTTTTTTACATGGAAATGGTACTATAAATATAATTTATATACCGAGCCTGTAAAAGTTACCAACAATATGGCTGTTAAGTTGGTACCTGATACCAACATAATGGATTTTAAGATATGCTATATTTCATCAAAATTGAAAATTAAACATACTTCTGAACACCTGTTACTCCAGTAAATTCAGTAAGCACGAAACGAATATGCATAAGAGATTATACCTTGCCTTTATGTTCAAATTTCGTTTATCTTTCGGTTCAGTTATGAACCACTTTTTAGATAGATGATAAAAACAGTTTAAATAATTTTTTTAAATAAGGCGAACGGTGAGGACAATGGACTGTTACGCAAAAAATAAATAATTTTTAAAAAATTGTAATCTAAATAGTCACTGTGGCAAAAATAAATATTAATAGATATTAAGATATGAAGGCAAAAAGCTATAATAATATTTGGAAAAGAATTTTCAATTTATTAATATTAAAACAAATGGTTCCGTAAAAAGAGTTAAACAATGATAAATATAAGAATGTCAATTTGTATATTAGGTAGTGAGACTGAGCGTTTGTAAGTAAAATTATAGAAACGACTAATAATTTTGGATAAGTTATAGGCTTTTGATATGTGGTATCACGTAAATAAATGCATAAGTCTATGCAGATATTAAAATAAATCTATGAATAAAAAGAATAAAAGAAAGTAACTCAAGTGAAGAAGCAAAGAGCTTGATAGAAGCATAAGACATATTGGCAGATATATAGGTTAGGTTTAGGCACTATTTAGTGAATTCTTCATTAGTCAAGAGCAAATGCATTGACCTCAATTTTATCAGCTATTTTATTTGCTTGAGGATCATAGCATGCATATTTCAATGATATGCGTTTCACGCATTTCGTGACCAGAATTTATGTGCACAATGTAACAAGAATTGCATGTTTAGTCAAATATTAATTTAATCAAATATATGTATAAAACCTTTCTGTGTGATGTGTACAAGGAAGTTTGCTGAGCAAACAAAACAGGATCGAAAAGATACTTTTTTTATAGAAATAATATTTCACTAGTATATGAGCCTTATGGAAACGGTTCTATGCGTTCAGTTAAGCTGGATCAGGTGATTTCTAGGAAAGCGCAGTGAATGCAAGACTACTAGACGTGAGAGTGGTCTATTTTATTTACCATATATTAAGCGGGCATTGCGATTTGGTCAATTTTAGTCAATTTTCCGTCGGGCTCTGATAAGGGCTCTTGAAATTCGAGACGCGTCCGTACGAGCGAATGGCAGAAGTTTGGTTTTGCTACACATTTTTACAGTGTGATTGGTTTGGCACAATTGTATTTGTGTTTATCACAAGCTTACAGACTTTATTTACAGAATGTGTCACCTCATTTACTATAATCAAGATCGCGATATTGATATAGACTGCTGGTTGATAATGTACATTTTTCAGTATTAACAAGGAATGTATACTCTAGAAAAGACAATTTATCCAGTAGATCAGTTTCGTCCTTATTGGGAACTCATTACGTACTGGGCAGTATTTGCCGCGGAAAGGTTCGAGCCCTGTCCGCGGCAAATTCTGTAAAGTATGCGATGAGCTCCCAATATGGACAAAACCGGAGTACTGATTGAATTGCCTTTTCTAGACTATAAAACTCTTAGTTTATACTGACAGGTGTATGTGCATAATAGGTCAGGTGTTTTTATCAAGATCGCAACATTGATTATAGTGATTATTATCACCGCACGCGCAATAGATTTTCGTTAGTTTACACAAGTGTCAGCTCATTGCTTGATTTTAATCAAACTAAAATCATTTCGTCATTACATTAAATACTCCTTTGCTAAATTTGCAAACTAAAATTCCAGATACTGATAGTTTTCTCAGCATTTATAGGTAAAACTTTTGTGCATCTTAAGGTTTTAAAGGAAAATTCCTTCTTAATCTGTCCTAGAAATCTTATCTACTAACCATTATCCTGGATATTTGTCCATAAATTCGTGGCTGAACTTCATTTGGTATACCATATAGCTTGGAAGAACATTAAGAATTCACGTAGCCACGAGACTTTATCACGTTCTGGATAGAGAGTTCCAGATTTTGCTGACTGCACACTTTCGAGGATTTACTTCGCATTTAAAACGGCCATGCGCATATCTAGTACAGAGAAACTTAAAAGTTAATGACTTCACATTTTTAACTGTTCATAAAACATGGAAACGAATTTATTTACCATTTATAGATCAACTCAAATTAAGCGAGAATCAGATACTAGCCTCCTCTAGAACTTGTCTATTTTACCTGAGATTAGTAAGATTTGCATGCACGTCTGGTGTATCGACTTCTCATGAAGTGTTTATCAATAATAGATGATGTATCGTTTGCTGCGGAGAACTAGTATATATATATATATATATATATATATATATATATATATATATATATATATATATATATATATATATACTATTTTGAATTAGGCAACGTGTACCTAATAACATATTAATTCAAATAGGACATGAAGGATAAACTTGAGACAACATAAACTAAAGGTACAATCTCTCGTAGATATGCGTTTCAAGCAAACTGACGACTCATCAGTAGGAGCCGTTATTGCGCCCTATGCCTGTCAAACATTTGGTCAAGAAATGTGGAACAATTAAACAGTAACAACATCGAGTAAATAAACTAATGAGTTGACTTTGGAGTCGCATTACCGAAGACTTTGCATAAGGTTAATTCCACTACCGTTTAAAAACCAATTCGTATAGGAGATTTTACCGTCCAAATCTTTCACGTTTCTTGGCCAAATATATTGTTTGTATAGGGCGTAATACTGGTTCCTGCCGTTGAGTCGCCACTATACACGAAACGTGTATGTATATGGCATTCTAACTTTCGTTAATGATGACTTTCGTATATCCTTCCGGTCCTATTCGAACAAATATGCACTATCGCGAATTATGTCTTGTGTAATCCGTAACAAACTATTTAAAATAGGACCTGAGGGATAAACCAATGTCAGCAAGAACGAAATGTACAATCTCATGTAGATGCATTTCACGCTTACTGGAGACTCATCAGTAGGAGCCGGTACTAAGCCCCATATACCCACTGGACATTTGGTCAATTAATGTTAGACGGATGGACGATACATTCTCCTACACGAATGTGTGTTCAAGCAGTAGTAGCATTAATCTCATATAAAGTCTTTGACAAGGCAACCTCAAAACCAACGCCCTGTATACGATACACACCGCGCCAGTAAAAGTATATCCACTCAATGGTTTTTCAAATGCCGTAGCTGCACATGATGCCAAAAAAAGTTGGATTTTGAGTTTTGATAAATTCACCAATATTGAGAATTGCAACTAACTCTAAACACCTGCTAGTCAAGAAAATACAAGTTTAATGGGAAGGGAGGCCAATTTATACCCAACAATATAGTTCAACTCACAGGAAGAAACAACAGTGATATAGACTTTGTGAACTACCAGAGGCTTTACATAGACAAAACATCAATTTTATCCAAGATAGTGAAGGTGAGTACAAGACTGCAGAAAAAGACGAAACTAGTGTTAGCTCCTGGGGTATGAAAACAATTTAAATATTTTCACTTAATAACACTTAGTAGATAGATTTCTCTGGCGTAGTTTCTTTTGCTTGGTCGGATGTTCTGAGAATATCTGCCCTAATTTTTTGGATGATGATTGTATGTGAAAGGGACCAATATGCCGCAAGGAGTAAACTGTTATTGTGTTTCCATCTATAATAATTTAGTTTCGAGCTGTTCCAACTGAAATTAATAACTGTTAGGACGTTTGACTGTGCATATGTGTCTATGTGTTTTTTTGGATTTAATACTATTAAAGTAGTATAGGATAAGAGGTAGGTGACGTCTGCATACAAGTTTTGCTCAATAGAGATTCAAGACGTTCCAAAATACTAATAAATCTACGGAAAACAACAAAACAAAAATTGCTCGCCACGTGTGAATTAGTTGCTCCAAAAATCAGTAGCATCACAATACAGTATATGCTTTGTTTTAAAACGATCTCCTACCTTAGACAGTTAACATCCTAACCAACGGAAGAAAATGGTATAATTAGACGCATCAGATGTATCTGAAACCCAGTCTTAGGCTGTAAACACATGTTTGTGGGTGAAACTATGCGCCCAATTAGGTTTAGAATAGGGAAACATGACAATAATTGTAAATATGGACATGATGAAAAATATGGCATGATAAAAGTTACAGATGGGACATAAAATTAACTTGGATGATCGTTGACTCATGTCGATATACAATCGTAATAGAGAAACAATATGAATCAGGGAATCAATTGAACTCAAGTACGGAGACGACATTATGAATGAAACTGCGGAGGTAAAATTGGAACAATTTGTGTGGACCACAGGGCTAAACAATGCTGGCAAGCAATGTGAAGAAATGGAAAGTGGTTTTAGTGAAAGTTTAAGAATTTTTGATCAAGGTAAACCTGTTTGTGGCTGCATACATTTACCATTTCTCATTCACTGTGTCGTTTATTAGAAGTTCTGTTCTTCGAAATTCAATCTCTTAATTCTCGTAACCTTACTGTGCCTATTAACTTAGATCCATTAATTGGAGTAACACTTATAGATGAAATTTTATAATAATTATCAACTTTCCCCGCATATTCACTTTGATCCTTATTTTGGTAGACATTTTTTAAATCTTTTCTTGCCTGACCTTTATTTATTTGAACTTCGTATCTTAATTAAACTTAATAAATATTACTAACTTTCGCTCAGTTTCCTTGGTACGCTTCTACTACTAATATCCTTGAATTTCTTTGCCTCCTACATAACCACTGAGGTCCCCATTAATTACGTCCTTCAACACGACAAGAATTAAGCAATTAATTTGACGCGTTCCAAGGGGAATTGAAATTAAAGCACTGTCATTTCACTTTGATGAATACACACATGAATGCAATTATAGTAAACTGACTGGCTTCCACGTATAGAAATACACACGAACATATACATGACGTAAGTAATTGTCATGAGATCAGCCAATCAAAATAAATTAATAGAGCTGATTGAAGGATTTTCTTGTTTGTTTAATTACTTGTCTCTCATAAGGCAGTGATATGCGGACTGTGGAGAGAGGAACTCAAAAGTGGGTGTCGAAAAATCCAAATATAAAATGCGGACAACTAACAAAGTAACTTTGTCCTACCTAAAAAGGATAACCTAAATATCAGACAATTCAATGTTTTTGGAAATACCAACGTTTCAACACTGAGAATTGTTAGGTCAACAATAAATGTTCCGCACCAAAATTTGATATGCAAACTTATATCTGTTCCTCAGCTAGTAAAACTTTAAATTTTGTTAGTTTTAAAAAGATAAATAAATTCATCTTTTTTATGGAAGATTTGTGTTTAAAAGCATCATATCCAGATACATTATCTCTTGATTTGCAATATTTATCGATAATCTGTATACACTTTGCAAGAAATGAAGATAGGACTTTTTTCATTCAATTGCTTCATAATTTACAGATATGGATAGAATAATAGAATGCAGACAATTAAACGGTTCAAAATCATATACCTACCTTTGTTATCTTAAAACATACTAATTTAAATCAAGGATGGAAAAGTTATGTGTTTCAAATATAAAACATTAAGATGACAGTTTACTATTGGCAATGAGAAGAACCAGATGAATCATCTATTATGCATGAATTTCTGTGTAATTCCTATCATATAGTTTCCCTCCTCATTATTTAAATAAGGGTGTTATGCGCAAAGGTATGCTTAAATGATTACTATAATCAAGGTTGCGATCTTTATATAAACACCAGACCTATTAAGATCATAAGTGTGTCAGTATAAACAAGAACTGCTAAGTGTAGACCAGTTTCCACCTCATTCTTAACTCATCACCTAATGGTCAGAATTTGCTGCGGACAGAGGTCGAATCTGGGCACGTCTACTTCAGAATCTGTGCGGCAGGTTAGCTCAGTGGTCGTATGATTTCTCCTGAACACACTTGGTTATAATCATAAACGAACGTCATAAACACCAGATGCAAACAAAGTTGCGAACTGTCCCACTTAATTTGGATACAAGCTGAATTATTCAAATCGTTGCTTCAATCAAAGTCTTTACTCTCCTTCTCAGGTGCGAATCAGGTATAACTATTATCTTCCAATAAACTTTTGTTTTCAGCAGTTTTGCCTTATAATATTCTACACAAATTCCTCTAATAACGTATTCCATTAAAAATTATATAACTTTCAATGGGCAATCATTCAATCGAAATGGTTTTTTGTAGCATTCTCAATTCATCGTCTCTGTTAAAAATCGCAATTCTCTAAGGTCTCCAAATTTATAGACTTCAAAATTCTCGCCCTCCTTCAAAATGGGTAAATAGACATAAAATTCATAATCATTTCAGAGAACACAACGTTTGTGTAAATATCTCATTGAAAACTATCATCGTTTCATATCAATTTGACTTTTAATAGTTGCAATATACTATTCATTTGCATTTCGAACTTGAATTTAAAATAATATATTCGCTTAGATAGCTCAAATTTCCACGCATGAAATACTGCCTACAGGTGTGTTAGGTGATTTACATTTGTTTTACAGTCTGTATATCTAGCTATTGTTAACGTTAAATATTCAAATGAAGTATTACTCAATTATGAAAGAAGTATGTTTATTCTATGTAATGCAATATTTAGTGTCGACCATGTGTACACAGGGGCGATAATATGCGAACGCCTATAATTCGTTGAATTATACATGTCCAGAGTAATAAAGAAGCAATTGTGTATTAGGTGTTGTGTACCCATTAACAAAAGGGTCCAAACTAGACCAAAAGGATAAAACCGAGTCATCATGAATGGAAGGTAACATCTGATGTGTATATTTGTTCTGTGCTCACTGGCGAGTCATCAGGAGAATGCCAGTACTATGCCTTATAGGCACAATACATTATTTCGCTGAAGTAACAGAAATTCAGAATTTGTTGTGATTCTCGATTATTGTGAAATTTAGCATATCTTGAAATCATTTGTGTTGGTACCAGTTACCGACTCGGAAACCGTAGTGTTGCTCCACTTTACAGGCTCTGTATATATTATAACTAGCGAGTGGGCATTAAATTTGCGTTTTCTAAGACTTAATGTGAAGTTAGCTGAATTACTGCTTAAATATCCATTCGTATATGAGATTGTACTTTCCAATTGTCCCATATTCCTCAACCAAAAATTTAATGGGTATAGGGCGTATTATAAGTTACATTTATACCCAAAAATCTGAAAATTGAGAAATTGACTAAAGATTTATCATATAGACACCGTGTTGGTTTGTGGTATAATATTGGCGTGCTGGTAACATGATCCATACATACATAGAAGAAGACAGTTGGATACTGTTTGTGGCGAAGAACTAAAATATAATCAATTTTGTATTAGGTTTTGCGAATCTGGTAACAAATAATTTCAAATATGAGCAGAAGGATAAACCAAAGACAGCATGAGCGGAAGCTATAATCTCGTGCACATTTGTTTCTTACTTACTGGCGATTCGAATGAAGATTGTTTTTGCGAAACAGGATTAATTGAAATTAACTTATCTGCGTTTTGACTAAAGCAGCTTTCATTGTTCCAGTAGTTTTCTTTTGCCAATATATTTCGGGTAAAACTTATTGATAGCCTTCATCAGTTGCAATGTACCTCACAAGTTAAACATTAGTTTCGTTTGTTAAACTTGTGAGGTACATTGCAACTGATGAAGGCTATCGATAAGTTTAGCTGAAATATATTATCAAAAAAAAACTACTGGAGCAATGAAAGCTGTGTTAGTCAAAGCGCAGATCAGGTAATTACTGGCAACTCATCAGTAGGAGCCGTTATTACTTCATTTGCCCATTATACATTATGGTGAGGAATGTGGGAAAATAGAACGGTACAACCTGATAAATCTATGAATAGACCTGCAGTAGTAAAGCTAACTTCAGATAAAGTCTTCGACAATGCGACTTCAAAGCCAACGCACTATACATAATATATATTCCAAGTCAGAAAAGGGTACCAACCCTATGGTTATTATGTCATTACGTGATACCAACAATATGGTTGCCGAAGACGTACATGGTACCAACAATGGGGTTGCCAAGTCGTACATCGGATCAAGACAATGGATTTCAAAATATGCTGAAGTTCACCAAAATGAAAAAAACAACAATTTCTGAAAACCGTTTTCTCCAGCAAATCCACACAATCTGTACTTGATCGATATCAGCTATTTTAGTACTGCATAACAAACCTACCGCCAATGGCATGCACATTATTACATTGATGCATTAATAATACTTCGCTGCTGCACACATGCGTAATATTTTCTTCTGTGGATCGTTTCTTTTATTTGGCGACCTGCCTTTTTTGACACTTTACGAAATATGACGAAATTTATTTTCTCAATTGGCAATAAATTGAATATTTCACAGGGCGTGCTAACAAGAATTCCATCCATAAAGGATCTGAGGTTAAAACAATTTTGCATTTGGGAATGATTAGTCGTAGGTTAAATAACGAAAGCATTTCTTAACCTAGATTTATAATTGACATTGAGCACATAGTTGTAGCTTTAACGTTAAATTTCGAACTTCTTATCATGCAGTCATAAAGGTAAGTAAAATATTGTATTTTATTTCCAATTAGGCTTTTATCTTTAATGAATCAATCATAATCTTTTATTGTAAAACTTTTGCTGAATTATTTCATTTTTTGACTTTCAAATTTTGTGAATTTTCACTAACACAGGTTGTATCATCAATATTTCAAGGACCATTTCTGGCATATTTTTCTGGATTGGCTTCATTCCTTCACATGGGCACAAAATGAAAATTAGCCAATAAAAAATATTTGTTGACAATGTTTCCTTAGACGACAAATATTTCTAATGGACTCAGTATAAAAGACAATCGCCTAATAAATGCCTGGCCTTTTACCTAAGGTGAAATCCGGTTGATTCATTTTATTTTACAAAACGACCAGTTTGTGTATGATACCTATGAACGAAGTCTTATTTTATTTGATAGATTTTATCAGCAATGGAATGGCTAAAAATCTAGTTGAGTCTGCCAATTCTTCTACTTAATGTCAATTTTTCGATTGAAAGTACACCTAAGGCTTTAAAAATAATAATAAAGAAGAAACATGTAATTCAAAAGACGTCGTTTTAGTTTATTACCAGAAGCATTAACAGTTGTACAAGAAAATATTCTACAATATAGGTATTAAAATCACAAATAATCGCATATTAGAAGTAAATGTTCATATATATAGTATAACAATTGCAATGTACTGAATAACTGCATTTTTGGCCCCATTTTATGGTTTACATGCAAAATCATGGGTTTCACAGACCAAAGATTAAAAATAAATTAAGCAGCAAAATAGCGAAAAGAATTTAACATTGGATGAAAAAATAACGATGGATGTTTTGACAAAAAAAGTTAAAATTATTATTATATATATATATATATATATATATATATATATATATATTTGCTCGTGTATATATAAATCGGGATTACGAAATCCACTTAGATGACAGAAAATTTATTTTTGTACGAGCTTTGACAACCTATACATAGAGCAAGCTTTTGGACTTTAACAATCAAAACCGATCCAACTGCATGTTTAAACATTTTAATTTAAATGATGTTTGTTGACTTGATATAGAAACTACACACACACATATATATATATATATATATATATATATATATATATATATTATTTTTTTATTCCTTGGCAAACTAAGGTGAAACTCTCGCCTCTAATTTTCGAATATACATTACAATTGTCTGGAAAATTGGCTAATAAATAACTATGCCACAACTACTCTAACTTTGTTTTCGCTTACATCACATTCATACAATTTTTTCCAAGTGTTGATTATACAGGTGCCGATAGAATTTCTTTCTTTTAGGCATGTCTACGGTACAGCCGAGCACATTTTATTAGTCTCATAGAATAGCAAAACTACCGTGTTCATTGTAAGTATGTATTGGTTTGAACCTAGTAACAAGTGTTCAGTTGTAAGAGGATAAACCAAAGGCATGAACCTACACACAACTGGTTACAAAACCTATCTACTAGTTCTTCACAACAAACATTATTTTACCGTGTTCATTGTCAGAGCAAAGCTGCACACTGGTCTTCTGAGATCCAACTGCAATCCTTTAATAAGTTAGAGAAAAATCATATATATGATTCTCACCACCTGTAGTCACACGACATACTGTCGATTGGAAATGTCGACTGCATGGTTTCGAGCAACTGGTTTGATACAATGGGACTGGTATTTATCTTAAGCTTGCAAACTTAACTTATGGAAATGTTATTTCCACTCCCGAAATCAATGACAGTTAAATTTTAGAAATTAACTACGTTGTCTGCTAGAATGCACGATGCATAAAATTTCAGTTTTATTCCGCTGAGCTCTATGGCCAGATTTATTGATGGTATGATCTTAACATATAAATAATTGATTATGCATAACTATTTAAACTCCAAGAAGCGGAAATTTAACGGAGCTGACAAATGTCCAAGTACAAGTTTAATCATTTCAAAATTAATTATAAATGTATAAGTTTAAAAAAAGGATTGGTAAAATAGAATAGAATGATAGATCGATAGGTATGTGGTTAGTCATAAAAATTAGATAGGAAGATTAAAATATAGATAATTTGGTGCGTAGTTTAATTATTTTAAAATGAAGGAAAAATATACTCATAAAAGAGAATTAAACTAACGGAAAGAACAATGAAGACGTGAAAAATTACATTATAGAAACCAAAGGAATAAAACACAAGTAGACATATAAGCTGGTATGAAGTTATGCGCTAATTTGACGATGGATGTGCAATACTAGATGAACAGCTGAATACAATTATTGATATATAGACAGATTTCCGAGTAGGAAACAAACTGGTAAGCTGATTAAAAAATTTTATTTGACTTATTCGAACTTGAAGTTTTTTTTAATATTAAATTATATTACTTTCAGTACTTAAACAAAAAGGATAAGTTAAAATATTATCATAATATTGTTTGCTGCAAAAATTACTGTTATTTCACTGTGAGCATTTTCTGTTCATTAATTTAATGCCACTTGAAAGATTGCACGGAAAACGAGAATTTCACTAGGGTATAATTTTATTTATTGAGATATGAGATAGTAAGTCTTTTGTTGAATAGTTCTGCAAATAATTAATAATTAATTAATTAAATAATTAATTAATTTTGTGTGTAGTCGAGAAAGCGTCACTAACACAGAGTTTAGAATTTCGAAATACTACACAGAAATAGATTCTGAGCCGTCTTGAAAACTCGTTATAATTTACAATTTAAGCCTAAGTTTTGCCTCATATTTAGGTCATATTAACGAATACAGTCATTAGGTCAGCAGGAGACTTTTTGCCAACAAGCCTAGGCTTCATGTGTGTTAAATTGCTTTGTGTCTATCATTGCGCGTTTTCCTAGTTTATAATATGAAAATGAAACACATTTGACTCGTAATTGCTAAATTTCTTTCAAGTATTTACGTTTAGAGATATGAATGCGTGTTCTAATTCGTTGTCAAATTGCGTTAGAAATCAAGCTTAATTGGCATCCGAACAAGTCCAACACATATTGCATGTGTACTCTGTTCCACAGAGTAAATGTATCACTATTAGTCCAACAATGTTTGTTAAAAATCTAAATTGTTACACTAAAAATTATTGATGCTGTCCAACAATCGATTAGACGCAATAATAATTAAACATCGTAAATTTATTTATTTGGCTAGGCGGAATTTGTAAATAAAAATATTATTTCCGGCCTAGGGTATATGCAAATAAAAGTATAAACAAAAGTTGTTTTCCCTTTCATACATTCGCTTCTCGACTATTTGGTGTTCTATTTATAAAAACCGGACGAAAGTTTGAAACTATCTATCGTTTTGATCAAGTTTTGTGAGACAAAATTGTATGTTGTAATAGTTTTGTCTGATAAATTTAAAAAAATAATCTATATAATAATAATAATAATAATAATAATAATAATAATAATAATAATAATAATAATAATAATAATAATAATAATAATAATAATAATAATAATAAATAAAGTGTATCCGTTGCAGGTGCAAAACTAAAAATAAATTTTATCAGTTGCAAGAACTGTTTCTCTCTCAAACCCTTCTCAAGTACCTAAAATGTCGATACTTGAAAAAAATATTAGAAAGAATTGGCTCTAGAACCAGATAAAATTTTTTTTATAAATGCACATGGAAAGGGTTCTATGAATATAATTAAGACTCGCATTTTATATGAGTAATAAAATTATATATATATATATATATATATATATATATATATATATGTGTGTGTGTGTGTGTGTGTGTTTATATTGCATTGAATTATAGAAAATGCAACCACTAGAGCACTCCCTCCCAAACTCTTTTTATTTTACTCTGCCTAAAGTGTTAAAACCGGTTAAATTAAACACACTTATATACACACACAAGGGTGACTCAAGAAATAGTTGAGCTCTAGATTGGAAATTTGAGCTTGCTTATCTGATTTCAATTTGTCTGTTGTTTTGACATAGTGAACAACCCCGTAAAAACGAGAAATATTGGTTCATACAGACAATCTGCTCTAAAATCAATGAAAAAGTCTGCCAGTAGACAGATCAGTGAAACAATCAGAATTTAAATGAACAATATACGGACACGTGCAAGCATGATAGTTTTCTGGCATGATGCAGTTGATTTTGCAGAAATGGATCTGCAAACGCAACAGAGAATCATGTAAGTTCTTCGTATTAAATTAGCAAAGAGATAGACGCAGACCGAATTTTATTTAACTGGTCATAAAACAAAACCAATTGTTTAGATAAGCCTACGTTTTCATTTTGAAATTTACACAGGTTTACACGATTCATTCTGCATTGTGATAAATTGTGGATTAAATGAAATGTTGGTAGGATTAATATGCACAAGCATGATTTATTTTCAGACACACTGAATGCCAAATACTTTAAGTGAGAAATGAAATGAGAAATTGTTTTGCTTATTCAATCAGACACAGAAATTTTCCGTGTATATTAAAAAAATGAAGTGTTCAAATTACAATATTCGTCCAGTTTAAACGAACACTGGTTGCGCGGTCGGTGATAATTTATTAAATCAAGTTTGCGATGTTGATATAATTATGAGGCGCGTTATATACATACGTTTGGCAATTTAAACTAAGCACTGCATACTGTAGAAAATGCTCTTCAACTGATGGGTTGGTTTCGTCTTTAATGGTAACTGTTCACGTATTTCCCGCGGCAAATTCGGGAAAGCGCGTGATGAGTTCCCAACGATGACAAAACCGGTCTACTGGATGAAGTGATTTTCTACATTACACAATGCTTCGTGTCAGATATTTGGATATAATAGAATTGGTGTTTAAAGCAAGATCGCAAATTTGATTTAAATGCTCGTCCAGTTTAATCCTAAGTAATCATTTTTTTGTAGGGCAAAACATAACATATCAAACAAATTTATTTTCTATTTAACTTTTGGTGAAACTGCGGCAATAGAGTACCAGTTAATTGGTTATGTAATTCTTGTGTACCACCATGTAACTTAGACATTAAATTATATCTACGCGTATTAACTAGCTTCTCAAACGAATTATAGATAACTTTACGTACTCTGGCAGCCTAAGATGTTCACTGTTAATTTAAAGCCTAAAATATACATATAAATGGAAAAAGATTTAAGTGTTTATATAGCAAAACTCGGAGTGGATCAAAATTGCAGCCTCATAGCTGAAATTCTGTTATGTATATTCGCAGAACATTTCCATAATTGTATTCCTAAAATAGTGAACTATAACTTTTCAAGAAATTAAAGTTTTATTTGAAAAATTGTGCAATCTCAGTGACATTGGTCTGCTTAAATTTAATCTATTATTTGTTCCATTTTGGCGAACCGAACTTGTCAATATATATATATATATATATATGAATCTTGTTAGGTGATATCACACTCGTTCACAAACGTACACAAGTATGTCAAGGTTTGCAAACACTTTGAACGAGCACTGACTGATAACGACAACGTATCTACTTGACTTCGGGTTCATCGTTATTAGATATCTAATTATTACTAGTAAGATTGCCAGCGTGAAATATCACACAACCTGGTTGTTTATAAGCGTTGTCTAACCTCCAACATCAAACTATTCAAATGACTTATGCAGGTCGAATTTTGTATTAGATAAATTATGATTTCTTTTGCATCATGAAGAAAGCGGTCAATACCAAATCAAACATGAAGGTAAGACGAAACGCTCCCGACCAGTTATAAAATAGACAACAACAGTAGTTTGCATAAGCGTATAGACAAACACACGCATATATGTATATATATATATATATAATATATATATATATATATATATATATATATGTATAAATTAAATGGCAGGATTTGATTTTTCCGATTTTATCTTATAAAATTAATGTAGCATAAAATGGCAAATAAAAATCTTTCAGCATACTTATTTCCTTATTAATGTGTAGTTCCGTATTTCAGAGGATTGTCGTTATTCAAATCCAGGACACGGCAATTCTGGAAAGTACTTGAAGAATATCCACCACAGAAAGTTCGGTTTAGTGGATAAATTTTATTTAATTTTTAGTAATACCATAACGTATATTTTAATGGCCATTCGTTTCTTCAGGTGAACCCTATGTAGTACAGCTTTCGTTTGATTTTTTCAACTGGCCTTCTCGAGCAATGGAAGTAGACCAGTCAAGATTTTTCATTATATTTTATGTATCATGTCCTATATAGTTTATAATAGAATCATACATACACTCAAACTTGGCCTTTATATTTATCTAAATAAAATTATATATATATATATATATATATATATATATATATATATATATATATACATATATATATATATAAATGTATATATATACACATCTGTACGCATCTATCTTTACCTATATCAAACTCTATCATTTAATTTTTGTTTGTTTCAATTTGTTTATGATCTTTTAACATCACTGTATCATAATATTTTAACTTGAGAATGCATGGAATATTACTGAGCTCATGTCTTATTTCATTTTTAAAGTACTATTGCTTACATAAATTATTAATAACCATCTTTAAACACACACACACTTGCATATATATATATATATATATATATATATATATATATATATATATATATATATATGTGTATATAATAATATATTAACTGAGATAAATATATTGTTCTTTCGTTTTTGTACTGACGATTCAGCGTAAAGTCTAAACCAGTTTATTTTCAAATTCAACATGTTCTTATCTAGGCGCTGTTCTGAAAGAAAAAACACGCTTAAATTAGATAAATGTAGAGTAAAGTGGTCTAGTTTAGTATTTATATTCTAACTTATTCATTGATTTGTCCAACGTTAACTTTCAGCTATCATTCTAGCAGGATTCAAAAAATAAATCATGCTTAAAATTAGTCTATACAGTTCAGTTGATAATATTCACTGGAATGTTCATTATTTAATACACTCCAATTGAAAACTGTTTATTCATTTATGTTTATTATTTGTATGCTTTGCTCTTATCAATATATAAATATTACCGCTGATAACGTTTTTACTAGTACAATAGCGTTTATGTTTGAGGATGAAAATGATGATAACATTGATGATTGTGAAGATTATCGATAATACTAAGATAACAAAAACAACATACCAGCAAGAAAATGATGAAATCGAACTGG